>CM040626.1:109851550-109992687 GCA_022817965.1 Solanum lycopersicoides | reverse complement strand
CTCTCTCAAGGAAGGAAAACACAACTTTGTTTATTAAGTTTCAAACTCAAATACAATTTTCGATTAACTCTAATCGCAACTCTTTAACTTAAAAGAAGCCAAACCCACTTCTTCTTAGTTAAACACTCTCTCCACAAGAAGCCAAACCTACTCCTTGTTTACAAATCACACAGCCTCACAAAAACTCACAACTCACAAAAACTCACACGAAACAATCAACTCACAAAACTCACAAAAACTATTCTTGCTATTTCTCTCTTCTTCTCACCTCTCTTTATGTTTCTCCTTGATTGCAAGAACTGATTCTCTTGGCCTTGCCATCTCTGTTTATATAGACGCTTTTTAATCAAGAATTATCGCCTCTCTTCAAAGTTGACAATAACTCTGTTTTCTGTGTCCTCCTTTGATATGGAAAGGTTTCCTTTTATTTTGTTGTATAAAGAAAACACCTTTTAGGAAAAGGTTTTGTTTTCTTTATTTTACGTATAAAGTAAACCACCTTTTAGGAAAAAGGTTTTATCGTATTTATTTATGGAAACATAATACTTTTGTTTTCCTTCTTTCCATAAATAAATCTATGCCTCAATTTTTCTCCTTCACTTCTTTTTCATAAAACGACAACTCTTTATTCTTCTTTTACTTTCTGTTTTAATAAATGAACCTGGTTCATGAATGATCAAAGAGTATTTGTCATTATCAAAAGTAATTAGCACAACTTCCATCAAATTCCCCCTTTTTGATGATGACAAATAATACCAGGTTTGAGAAACTGTTTCCCCCTTTTGACATATCAAAAAGCCCAAGATAGAGATGACAAAAATATCCACAGCATCAAAAGAGACTACTACAATAAGTTCACAGGAGCTATAGCAGCAACATAACCAAGCAAAATAGTTGAACTATAAACGGTGGCTGAATATAGGAAAAAGACACTAACTAATGCCTAGAAAAAACTTTAAACATATGATCAACACGAGCATTGTTGTCAATTTGCTGTTGAATGAGTTGATCCTTCAATCTCCCAACTTCCCCCTGAGAAGCAGCCAACTGGGCCTTAAGAATAACTTCATCTTTTAATAGAAATTTCTGAGCTCGAGCCTCATTAAGGTCAGAAAGAAGAGCAACAACAGGACCAGCAGAACGAAGAGGAACTTGATCTACCATATCATTCAAAAGATTACATTCAGCAAGCGTAGTCTGAGTGAACATATCATATTTGCTTAGAGAGCGACCATCCTTCAAGGGTACCCCAAATTCTTTAAACACAGTAGTCAACAGATTCCCATAAGCTAATTGATGAGGTTTCTTAGGATCCATTATTTTGTTCATATGTTTAATAATAAGAGATGGCCAATTAATAGGACGCATGGTATCTAAAGCATGACCAAGACCCATATCACGAAAATTTGCCTCATGTTTCCTTTCTCCTCTCGGAATAATACCTTTGTGAACTACTTCAAACACCAATTTGTGAAAAGGATACATTTCTCCTTTTAGTACCTTTCGAGGTCGGTCAATGACCCTCCCCTGTGTGAATTTTGAAGTGAGCGCACAATTGTCATCTTTACACCAGTGGTATTCTTCCAACCCTATGCAAGGAATACGAAGTATTGCTCCCAACCTAGTTTTGTCAAAAACGATATCCACACCATGAACGGACGAGGAGAGTACAGAATCATCTATCATAGTTAGATTTGCATAAAACTCAGCCACTTCGTCATCAAATATCTGGTTATCAGTTTGAAGAAAAATATCTACCCACCCCTGTACTGCAAGTAGGGCTAACAATTTCTTTATCGCAGTGTAATCGCGAATATCTGGATGAATTGTTCTACCTCTCAAGATTTTCTGGGATTTGAAATAAGCCTCCTTACCCATGGCGAGAAATTTTATTTTATTTTTGGTTAGGATTTTAGACGAGGGAGGGTTTGAAGAGGGAGCAGATTCTAAAATTTATTCATATGTATCTGAAACAATAGGGGTGGAAGAGGAACAGACAGGTGACTTACCAGTGCGACGGCGTTTTATGGTTGACTCTGCCAATATCTCTAGTTGAGTTTGACTTGCCTGTCGAGTTCGAGGGGGACGAATCACTTTTCGTTTGACAGCAATGTGTTTGCGAGGACGCCGAGGAACTGGTTTAGACGAAGGAGATGCATGTGTTTGAGGAGGGAGATACGGGCATGGTTGCCGGAGAGGATGGAATAGGGTTTGGTGTTGTGAGGCTTTCTAGGGGAATGGATGAAGGAGATGGTGGAGATGATGTGGAGTGATTGTGGGCTGATGGTGATAGTGGTGGAGTGGGTTCAATAGAGGTTTCCCCCTGAGTAGTTGCCGGAATTTATGATGTGAGGGTGGGTTCATCGTCATTGTCAGAGTAATCGACGAGAAGGAGAGAGCAGGCCATGAATTTATTTTGTTTGTTTTTGGTTTTGTGTGTGGGGAAGGTAAAAAGATTTTATGGGAAATAGAAAAGCAATGATGATGAACTGGTACTTTGAACCGACTCCTCGTTTAAAGAAACGTTTGAAGCGACGGCGGGCACATTGAAAAGACGTTGAAGTTTTAATGAGTCACTATGTTTTTCCCGCCAAAAATAAATTAAGCAGCAGAACCAAGTTTGAAAAATATGAGAACCTGAGTGTGTGATGAGTAGAACCTGGTTCTTTGGAGATTAGCTCTGAAACACAAGTCCCAAGGATAGGCGATTTTTAAGAAATGGTTCTCGCCCAAGAGCCTTAGTGAAAATGTCAGCAATCTGGTCCTCAGTAGCGCAGAACGTCATTATGATAAATCCTTTTTCAACATTGTCCTCAGAAAGTGATGTCGGATGTCAATATGTTTAGTGCGCTTGTGTTGAACCGGGTTCTTAGCCATATTGATAGCACTAGTGTTATCGCACATGATGGGAATACAACCTGTTTTGACCCCAAAGTCTTCTAGTTGTTGTTTGATCCACAATAATTGTGCACAACACGATGCAACTGCTACATATTCTGCCTCTGCTGTTGATAGAGCAACGGAATTTTGTTTCCTAGTGGCCCATGAGACGAGACATGGTCCTAGAAAGTTTGCCATTCCAGACGTACTTTTTCGGTCAACTAGGTACCCGGCGTAGTCAGCATCAGCAAAGCCTACTAAGTCGAACGAGTCTCCTGATGGGTACCATAGCACCAGGTTCACAGAACCTTTGAGGTACCTAAGTATTCTTTTGACAGCTTTTAGATGAGACTCTTTAGGACATGACTGAAATCGTGCACAAAGTCCAACACTAAACATGATGTCGGGTCTGCTTGCGGTGAGGTATAAGAGTGATCCAATCATACCTCTGTATTTTGTGTCATTAACTGGAGAACCTGTTTCGTCTTTATCTAGCTTTGTTGTAGTGCCAATGGGAGTGTCGATGATCTTCGCCTCATTCATGTCAAATTTTTTCAGCAATTCATTGATGTACTTCTGTTGATGAATTGAAGTTTCTGTAGGTGACTGGTTAATTTGAAGACCTAGGAAGAAGGTTAGTTCACCCATTATACTCATCTCAAACTCACTACTCATGAGTTTGGCAAACTCAATTCCAAGTGAGGGGTTGGTTCCACTAAAAATGATGTCATCGACATAAATTTGTACAATGAACAGATCTGAACGTTGTTTTTGAAGAAAAAGTGTATTGTCTATTTTTCCACGGGAGTAGCCATGTGTTAGAAGGAATGTGGATAGACGATCATACCATGCTCTTGGAGCTTGCTTTAGTCCATAAAGTGCTTTTTCTAGTTTGTAGACATGTTCAGGTTTATCTGGGTCCTCAAAACCAGGGGGTTGTTTCACAAATACTTCTTCTTGTAAAAACCGTTCAAGAATGCACTTTTTACATCCATCTGGTAGAGTTTGAATTCCATATGGGCTGCAAAAGCAATTAACATTCTTATAGCTTCCATTCTTGCCACTGGTGCAAATGTTTCATCATAGTCGATTCCTTCTTCCTGGTTGTAGCCTTGAACTACTAGTCTAGCTTTGTTTCTAGTGATCTGACCTTGGTCATCTAATTTGTTTCTGAAGACCCATCGAGTACCTATTACTGTTCGATCATGTGGTCTTGGAACCAGTTTCCAGACTTTGCTTCTCTCAAACTGACTTAATTCCTCTTGCATAGCTATAATCCAATCCGGATCTCCCAAGGCTTCTTTAATATTTTTGGGCTCAACTAGAGATAGATAAGCTGAGAAGGCACACATATTTCGTACTCTGGATCTGGTATGAATCCCTGATTCCAGTGGTGTGAGGATGTTTTGAATTGGATGAGAACTCTGATGTTTCCAACCATGAGCCTGAGTATTTTGAGTTGTTTCAGATATTGGAGTATCTGATGTTTCTACTCTTGTCTCTGTTGGTATATTTTGAATTTCTTGAAGATTTGGCTCATTTATGGCATTATCCTCATCTGATTGTAAATCTTCCAATGGTTTTGGAATATGTACATCAGAATTATCAAATTCTTCTACTGTACTTTCATCAAATACAACATGCATGCTTTCTTCCACTCGATTTGTTCTTTTGTTGAGTACCTTATATGCTTTGCTTTGTGTTGAGTATCCCAAAAATATCCCTTCATCACTCTTGGCATCAAATTTTCCCAAGTTATCTTTTCCATTATTGTGCACATAACAGATGCATCCAAACGGTCGAAGATGTGCTAAGCTCGGCTTTCTTCCTTTAAGTAGTTCATATGGGGTTTTATTTAAAAAAGTCCTCATTGTGCACCTGTTTATCAGATAACAAGCAGTGTTTATAGCCTCTGCCCAATAGAATTGTGGTATTTTGCTTGCTATTAGCATGGTTCTAGCGATGTCTTCAAGAGTTCTGTTCTTATGCTCAACTACACCGTTTTGTTGCGTAGTTCTTGGTGCGGAGAAATTGTGATCAATTCCATTTGTAGTGCAAAAACTTAAGAACTTTGAGTTTTCAAATTCTGAACCATGATCTGATCTTATGTTAATGACTTCTGTATTGAGTTTCTTCTGAACTAGTCTCACAAATATTTCAAATACTTCATATGTTTCATCTTTTGTTGCCAAAAATAGAGTCCAAGTAAACCTTGAGTAGTCATCAACTATTACAAGAATGTATCTTTTGCCTCCTCTACTTATCACACGCATTGGTCCACATAAGTCTATGTGAAGCATCTCTAGAGGTTTTGTTGTACTAACCATTCCCTTTGGTTTGAAAGAGGATTTGGATTGTTTCCCTTTGACACAGGCACCACAGAACTGTTCACTTTGCAGAGTTTTCTCAGGTAATCCTCTAACCAGATCTTTTGATATTAATTTGTTAATTGTAGAAAGACTGATATGTCCTAGCCTTTTGTGCCAAAGAGCGGAGTTTTCAGTGAGGGCACTAAGGCATGTGAGTGAATTTTCTGACCTTAATATCTGAGTTGTGTATATATTCTTGTGTCTCTTTCCCAGAAGTATCAGTTCCTTAGTTGTTGAGTTTATTACTCTACATTCACCTGCAGTGAATACTACATTGTTCCCTTTGTCACACATTTGAGAAATACTTAGTAAGTTATGTTGAAGTCCATTTACGTAGTATACATCATCAATGACTTGTTTGAGATTGATTCCTACTTTTCCAATTCCTTGTATTTCCCCAGTTTTTCCGTTTCCAAAGGCTACTTTTCCACCCTTAACTTTTTTCAGTGAGAGAAAATTATCTTGATTTCCTGTCATATGTCTTGAGCAGGCGCTATCCAAGTACCAGTGCTTTCCTTTTTCTCCCACTGAAGCCTGCAATTTTATTCAGACAGAGTTAGTTTAGGTACCCATATCCACTTGAGTGCCTGTTTGTGATTAAGGGGGTGTATGAGAACTTTTTTAGCCCATCTAGGAAGGACCTTAGAAGTAGAACCAGGTTCAAGATCAATTTTCTTTTGAATTTTTCTTAAAAAGGTAAAAATTTCTGATGTGCAATTTGTTTTTTATCACATGCATGACTCTTATGTCCTGTCAAGCCACAGTGAGAGCATAGACAGTCTATGTTGGGATTTTTTGTTTCAGAAAAGCCTATTCCATGTCTTGTGCTAGATTGACTTTTATGGAGACTATCGAGAATTATGGAGGACCTGGTCCACCTCATACTGTTCTCTGCTTTCTGTTCAGTCGTGTTTAGTTTCTTTTGTAAGGCTTGATTTTTCAAGATGCTAGACTTCAGTTCTTTTTCTAATTCTAGTTGTTTATTGAGCAGGGAACAATTTTGTTGTTCTAGAATCATGTTATCTTCTCTTAGAGATGCGTAATCTTCCATTAGTAGTTCCTTTTCATGGCAGGTTGACTGATATGCATTTATGACAGTTTTCAGTAGTGACTCTAGCTCTTTTTTAGTATAGATTTCACAGTTTTCTTTAGTGAAAGTTGAGCTAACCTGTTTGTTTTGGTCTTCTTCTTCTTGCTCAGAATCTGAACCAGCCATTAGAGCATGAATTGTATCTTGTGTTTGACAATTACTTTCTTTGTTTGCTTCTTCAGTTACAGCCACTAGTGCAAGAAAGTCGTATTTGTCTTCTTGCTTTATTGCAAGTAGAGATTGATTCTCGATTTCCTCATCCTCAGATTCATCTTCAGATATTCCTCCCATTGCAGCAAATGCCTTTTTCATGGATATGTCGGCCTCTTGATTTGTCATTCTACGATTATTGGGAATATATCTGTCACCTTTTCCTTCTCTTGCTTTTTCTGGGTTGTTTTTTTTGTATTCAAGGGCCCATAGTGGACAGAATTTTATAAAGTGGTCTGGACTACCACATTTATGACACAGTTGTTCTCTTGAATTTTCAACATTCTTTTGAGGATTCCTTTTCTGAAATGTTTGTCCCTTTTTTAACAATTTTGAGAATCTTTTAGCCATGAGAGCGATATTTTCATCCTCAAAGTCTTCAGAAGTAGTAGTTTTAAGGGCTAAATTTTTTTCTTTTCTTTTACTACCAATCTCTCTCTCTTGATTTTTCTTTAGTTCGTATGTTATGAGGTTTCCAATTAGCTCATCCATAGCAAGTTTATCTAAGTCACGTGCTTCAGTAATTGCTTCAACCTTACTTTCCCATGATTCAGGTAAGACGCTCAAGAGTTTTCTGACTGCCTTTCCGTTTGAAATTACTTTTCCTAAGGAGTAGATCTCATTGATGATTGCAGTGAATCTAGTGTGCATATCTTGAATAGTTTCTCCTTCCATCATTCTGAATAGTTCGTATTGTCTATTCAAGTTATCAATCTTTGATTTCTTAACCTGAGTTGTTCCTTCATGTGCAGTCTGCAAGGTTTCCCAGATTGACTTAGCATCTTGGCAAGAAGATATCTTGTTGTACTCGTCTGGTCCTATGCCACAAATTAGAATTTTCTTAGATTTTGCATTATTTTGAATTGCTAGTTTATCTGCAGCATCCCACTCCTTTCTCTCTTTTGGTACCATTGTTACTCCATCGGGTCCCTTTTTCATAGGAATAGTAGGACCATCTAGGACTACACTCCAGAGATCGGGATTTTCTCCTATAAGATGATCCATCATGTGATTCTTCCACCATCCATAATATTTTCCATTGAACAGTGGTGGTCGAGTTTGAGAAGCTCCTTCTTGGGGGGTAGGTGGTGCTGCCATTTTTCTTTTCAAGATGTTAATCTTTTACGAAAAGATCCTGCTCTGATACCAATTGAAGAAACCTTACCCCTAGATTAAGAACCAGGTTCTTGATTATTTGCCTAAAACAAGAAAATAAAACAATATACTTTTAACTAAAACCTTCCTCTCTCAAGGAAGGAAAAACACAACTTTGTTTTATTAAGTTTTCAACTCAAATACAATTTTCGATTAACTCTAATCGCAACTCTTTAACTTAAAAGAAGCCAAACCCACTTCTTCTTAGTTAAACACTCTCTCTCCACAAGAAGCCAAACCTACTCCTTGTTTACAAATCACACAGTCTCACAAAAACTCACAACTCACAAAAACTCACACGAAACAATTAACTCACAAAACTCACAAAAACTATTCTTGCTATTTCTCTCTTCTTCTCACCTCTCTTTACGTTTCTCCTTGATTGCAAGAACTGATTCTCTTGGCCTTGCCATCTCTGTTTATATAGACGCTTTTTGATCAAGAATTATCGCCTCTCTTCAAAGTTGACAATAACTCTGTTTTCTGTGTCCTCCTTTGATATGGAAAGATTTTCTTTTATTTTGTTATATAAAGAAAACAACCTTTTAAGAAAAGGTTTTGTTTTCTTTATTTTACGTATAAAGTAAACCACTTTTTAGGAAAAGGTTTTATCGTACTTATTTATGGAAATATAATACTTTTGTTTTCCTTCTTTCCATAAATAAATATATGCCTCAATTTTTCTCCTTCACTTCTTTTTTCATAAAACGACAACTCCTTTATTTTTCTTTTACTTTCTATTTTAATAAATGAACCTGATTCATGAATGATCAAAGAGTATTTGTCATTATCAAAAGTAATTAGCACAACTTCCATCAAACCTAAAGAAAGGTTCTAAGATATTTGGAGTTAATTATCCTTTAAGAGATAATTGCATAAACAACCTCTCATGTTTGACTTCATAACACAAGTTAACTTTGTGATTTTTAATTTTTGTTATTAATTCTAATTGATCATATGAAATGACTTGATGTTAAATTTACTATCACAAAAATAATTTTTAGCGGCAATAAATATTGACATTAATAAAGAGTGTTAAAGTCTTAACCGGTATTTGTTAAGTGTCATTAGAACCAATGTCTTTAAAGGCTCTGAGGGCATATACAAAGAGTGTTAATTACCGCTAAAAATATATATTTAGCAACAATTAATTCATGATCATTTTTATGTAGTGATTGTTAAACAAATAGCACTTTTCTTATCATTTATCAATATCGACTCTGAGGTAGAAAATCGCGTATCACATAAATATAAAACAGACTAATAATATGAAAAAATAATAGCATTTGATAGTATTCATAACTCGTGAGGTTTCATGTTTGTGGAAAGAAAAAAATACAATTTAAGAAATTTAAATAGCATGTTCATATAAAAATCTTCGACTTCAAATCACCGTGATTTGAACTTATGATTCTATATAGCATATCCAAACGAGCTTTAATGTCGTTTAATAATTACCGTAGATCTATGTTTTGAGCGACTTTGTCATTGTGATGTGTTCTATGAACTAATTTAAGTAAATGATTCACCATTAATGTGAATTGATTCAAATTAACTCAAAAAATAGATTTAAACATTATGAGTACTTTAATAGTTAAGGTTTTTAGCGTTGAACTACTTGTAATTTTAAAGTTATGAATTCAGATATATTACTTATTGCTATTTGAATAAATTTTTATCTATAAAATTTATGCTTCACATCAAATGATTAAGTTCAGATAAATCCGACTTCATGTCCCAACTCTACTTTTACCTCTAACAGGAATGTTCCACTTTAGGGTTAAAGTGTTCTCTATCAAAATATTAAATTTAAAAACGTAAAATTAAAGATAGAAGATACTTATCGATCACCTAATACAAAAATTGATAGCAATACTTCAAATATATGAAGTAGAAAACTAAAGCAATAAAGATTTTTTGAGTAATTAAAACATATTTGGGAAAACTTTTAAATTCTACGTATTTTATTTTTTCAAACGTGTTTTTGAAAAGTTCTTTGAATGGTTATTACTTATAACAATTTGTGTTTAAGTAAAACTTAAGAATCTCTTTTTTATTAGTAAAGGAGAATTAGTCTCTGTTTATTCAAATTTCCCCAAAAAAAAGTCTAAGAAAAACAAATTACGTAAAAAATATTCAGAAATTTGCATTATGATAAATATAATAATATTTTTTAGTTATTTATTACTCTAGGGATTTTGGTTAAGTATTAAAATTATATTTAACAAAAACATTACAACCTTTTGTTTGACATTCACTCCCATCATAAGATAAAGTATGTATTTACTAAAATATTTATTTTTAAATTATAATTAAATAATATATTGCTTATTTTATATTATTAACTATAAAATTGTTTTGTTTAGTGTACATCACAAATGCAGATAAACATTGTGGTCCTATACTAAGTTCCTTTCTTAAACGAGTTAAAAAAAAAATTCAAATAAATTAAAACGGAGAAAATATAATTAATTACGTGGCGTGTCAATTGAGCAAGATAAGTGATAGGTGACCGTTTATCAATTTCTAATACATTGAATTTTTAGTATAAATATAACTCAATGTTGCTTCAATTTCTTCATCCTTTAATTAATATAACTAAGCTTTAAAGAAGAAGAAAAATGATGGGTTCCAAGGAATTTCTATTTCTTGGCATTCTTTTGGCTATTTTTGCAATGATAAGCTGTGAGACCTGTAAGTTTATATTATTATTTTTCTTTAATTAATTATCTCTTTGAAATATTGTATTTCTTATATAATTATTTGATATATATTCGATGTTATATTAATTTATAAATTTCATATTTAATATTTGTAGCAATGAAATTGGATAACAAGAATGATGAAGACCATGATGGATATAATGGCATTGGCGGATACTCTGGTGATGGACGTGGCAAATATAATACTGGATATAACCCTCCACGTGATAAATATAAGCCCCCTAGTGACGAATACAAGTCTCCGGGTGACAAATATAAACCCTCATATGACAAATACAAACCTCCTAGTGATGAATACAAACCTCCAAGTGACAAGTATAACCCCCCACATGACAAATATAAACCTCCTAGTTATGAATACAAACCTCCAGGTGGCAAATATAATCCTCCATATGACAAATATAAACCTCCTAGTTATGAATACAAACCTCCAGGTGACAAATATAACCCCCCACGTGATAAATATAAGCCCCCTAGTGACGAATACAAGCCTCCAGGTGACAAATATAAACCCCCATATGACAAATACAAACCCCCTAGTGACGAATACAAACCACCAGGTGACAAGTATAACCCCCCACATGACAAATATAAACCTCCTAGTTATGAATACAAACCTCCATATGACAAATATAAACCTCCTAGTTATGAATACAAACCTCCAAGTGACAAATATAACCCCCCACATGATAAATATAAGCCCCCTAGTGACGAATACAAGCCTCCAGGTGACAAATACAAACCCCCGTATGACAAATACAAACCCCCTAGTGACGAATATAAACCTCCAGGTGACAAGTATAACCCCTCACATGACAAATATAAACCTCCTAGTTATGAATATAAACCTCCAGGTGACAAATATAACCCCCCACGTGATAAATATAAGCCCCCTAGTGATGAATACAAACCTTCAGGTGACAAATATAAACCCCCACATGATCAATACAAACCCCCTAGTGACGAATACAAACCTCCAGGTGACAAATATAATCCACCACATGATAAATATAAACCCCCTAGTGACGAATACAAACCTCCAGGTGACAAATATAACCCTCCACGTGACAAATATAAACCTCCTAGTGATGAATACAAACCTCCAAGTGGTGGATACAACCCTCTCATCGGTGGCCATGAGTAAGTCACTATCGTTGTATGTAGTGGCAAGATGTATGATATAGTAATGGTCTTGCTACTCTAAACCTTGCTATAAAAATCGTATGAATAAAACATCATTCAGTTCATATGTATGGTGGATCATGTAATACTTTGTTGTAAAATATAACACAATATATTGTATTAATATATTTCCAATTTTCCATAATGTATGATTCTTCTTTTCTTGATTATATTGAATTTGTGTTGATGAGGAACATATGTTTCTTTCTTATTTCACAACTTATTATTAAACTACTCCTCAATCACTAATTATATATTGTTTTTCACTTCTTGAACTCTTTTAATTTAATCCTATTATATTAAGTTAATTTGCTAAAATTTGATTTCATATATTAATTAATTTGACTTTGGAAAAAATGGAAAGCAAGACATATCTTTGGGACAAATTATAAGCTATTTTAGAACGAGAAGGAAAAAAATTACAAGTGCATCTTCATGATTTTCAAAATTGTGTTGGAATTTTTGGTAAATGAAACTAAACTGATAAATGTCATTTGCCCGGCGGAGCCAAAATTTTTTTAAAGGGTGTCCAAAAATAACAACTTGTTATGTTAAGGGTGTCCAAAATAGGTTATTTAATCATTTCGTATATCATTATACTTGTATATATGGTAATTTTTTTCCCACAAAGGGTGTCCAATTGGACACCCTTGACAGTATGTGGCTACGCCACTGCTTTTTACAACTATAATGAAATATTGTTACAGAAAACATATAATAACATAATAAATCATTTTCCAAAGAACAATTGATTAATATTTATCTAAACTATATATAGATGATAACTGTTATAGCGCGAGACTTAGTTTTTATATACCAACAATAATAAATTTTCAATGTGACACTAACACCAACCAAAATAATTTCACATGTGTTATGACCCAATAATTATATTTTTTACTATAATCATTAATATTCTTAATAACAATCTTGCGTTCGCTACGCCAAACGAGACAAACAAAAAAGTAATGAGGTAAACGAGATTCCAAATATACATGGTGATTTTTCTGCAAACGAGAGAGGAGTGAAGTAAGCGAGATCTCAAATATATGGTGATTTTTCTCAAGCAGTCCACTTGTATTATTATTTCTTAGTATTAGTCATATTTTGTGCACTTTGCTTTGATCAAGTCAACTTTTCGAGTGTTGATGACACGACCTTCAAGATATTAGTATCAATTTATCTTTCTATGCAGATAACATATGTCTTATTTAAAAAATTATAAAATCTCATATTTTAATTAAGCTAAGTATTTATAAATTTAACGATCATACAAAAAGTCTTTACGCTAGAGTATATCTAACTTTGACTCCTCAAATACTTGTAGCTACATTTTTTGGTATCGGAACAAAAATTTCTAATTAATTCTTGCTTATAAATATGTGTGAAAAAGAAATATAGAGGCATGATACACGACGACTCCCTCTAACTTGTCCAATAAAATTCAATTAATTTTGTAATGGAAAATCAAAACTTAAAGAAAATCAAATATATTATATACTTTAAATTCTAAATCTATTATTAATACCAAACCAACAGTAACAAGACTTTTACATAAGCAACTCACTTAGCTTGTAGATTAGGTTATTCATTTCCTTTGGAATTATTCGATATTTTTTTTTGATATAAAACATCTAAATTTTATCAAGGCCAATAAAAATAGAAACAAATAAAAAATTTAATTTGATTACCTAAAATGTATATGCATGGTTACCATACATAACTAACATTCAACAATAATATTGTGTTACGTAAAGTGAAACATAATTAACAAATTATACGAAAATAAAAACATTGCTAGGATTTTCATTTTGACTATTTGGATCATTAGAATAATAATATGTAGACGAAAAGGGACGTAAAAGAAATTAAGTTCTCTGATAATTATATTATTATTTAAAGAAACATTACATGATCATGACCATCCATCCATAGTAAGTGAATGGAGATTTATGATACATTTATTTATTCATACTTTCAACAACAAAACTATAATACCTATTAATTAAACATACAATATAAATATATATATGAATAGCACTTGGCTACTCAATGTTTATCCATAATATAATAACTGATACATCAGAGGTACATTTCTTAGTATGTAATTAATTAATTAGTTGCGAGGCAATCTTCCATACCAACCACCTCTAGGATATCCTCTTCCACCATAATCAATACCGGGATAAAATCCACCATATCCTCCTCTTGGATAACCACCATAATATCCACGATCACCACCATAACCACCACCACCACCACCATATCCTCCCCATGGAAATCCGACTCCTCCAAATCCTGATCTTTGAAGTCCTCCTGTTCCTGGAAATCCTCCGACTCCTGGAAGTCCTCCTATTCCATCTCCTAAATATCCTTGAAATCCTATTCCTAGAAGTTTGGCATCATTTGCATGTTCTACACCAATAATCATACATATTTGTGTTAGTAGGGGTGACAAATGGATTGTTTATATGTTGAATTTGTACAAAAATCAAAATGAGTTGAATCAATAAATGAATTAATATTCAAAATTTAAATTAGATTGAGATAGATTAAATAATTAATATAATCTAAACATAGAGTCATACTCTAACTCTTGCCAAATTTTGATTTCTTTGTTTGTTTTCTTATAATTTTTGTAAGTACCAAACAAAACTATTTAAAATGGTTTTTTTATTATAGCTTAATAGTCAAAGTTCAAGAATCATAATACTTTATTTAGGATATATATGAATTTGA
This sequence comes from Solanum lycopersicoides, assembly GCA_022817965.1. Taxonomy (NCBI): domain Eukaryota; kingdom Viridiplantae; phylum Streptophyta; class Magnoliopsida; order Solanales; family Solanaceae; genus Solanum; species Solanum lycopersicoides. The sequence continues at coordinate 109,978,339 of CM040626.1, read as the reverse complement.
ATATAGACTCTTCAATTTTGTTAAAAATAAATTTTTATATTTTAGAATAACACGATAAGTATTACAAGTCAACTAAATGAGCTAATAACAATTCAAAAAGAGTACTTTAAAAAAATTATCTGACTCTTTAAATAGTAATAACTTTACGTAAAATGAAACAGAGAAATATACCGTTATCCAAAGAAGTAGCGGATCTTTGAGCTAACTCCCTAGCTGCAACCTCTGAGGTTATCACAAGAAAAATAGCCAAAACAATAAGCATAAATGCCTTTGATCCCATTTTTTCCCCTTGTTTGAAACTATATTGTAACTAAGATATAATTACTAATTGATTTTGTGATAATTGTAAGAAGGATGAGGAAGCTAATGAACATTTTGCCTCTTTTTATAGCACAATTATAAACTTCTTGGGGGTTAAGTTTGAACATTGCATTAATTAAGTACCGGGCTAGTAATTAATTAAGTTGGCAAGATTGATAGATTATTTAGACTCGACTTTTCCAAAAAGCACCTACAAAATGATTCCTCCTAAATAATTAACTTTATTATACTTTCATAGTTTCAATTTGTTTCTCATATTTTCTCATTTAATTTGTTTTAAAAAATATATATATGGTTCTTAACATTTTAATACATTTTATGTATATTTATTTTTTAAAACCACAACATTCATTTTTTTCTTAAATTTTGTGTTACATCAAAATCAAATAAATAAATTTGAAGGGAGAAAGAAACATTCGATAATCCTATAGATATTCGTGTTAGTAGGGGTGGGCTGGTGGCTAATGGATTGTATATGTTGACTTTGTACGAATTAAAACGATTTGAATTAATACATAGATCAATATTCATAATTTTATTTGAATCGAGATGAATTGAGTTAAGATGAGCTAAGCACAAAGTCGTATACCCTAACTCTTGCCAAATTTTGATTTCTCCGTTTGTTTTCTTATAAACTATTCTTTAAAAAATTCTACTTTCGAAGTGAAAGAATAAAAAATACTTAATTTAGGATATGAATATCATTATGGGCTCTTCAAAAAAAATTCTGTTTCAATTAGTTTATCTTTCTTTTCCCTTATGGTTTGCTTTTTTTTTTAGTGTCTCTTTCTGAAGATTAAAAGACATTTTAACATATTTTATGAATATATAATTTAAGACCACAAGATTTATAATTTTTTTTATTTTCTTATATTTTATGCTATATCAAAAATAAATAAATAAATAAATTAAAACGGAGAGAGAATTTTTTCTTTTTCTTTAGCTATGCAAGGTATATGTATATATGGCTGCGAATTAATCATAGATCATGCTGTTTGCATTTACTATCTTGATATATTGATATCTTTCTTCAAGATATTCTAACCTACCTAGAGTCTTGAGTTAAGCTATATCTAAAAATGTTTAGTATAAAATTTCACAAAAATGAAATTAAATCGGTGGGATACGTGAATAATATTAAAAAATATTCACTATTTAAATGTATTATCAGACACATATTAGAGTATATTGCTTTAACAAAATTTCAATTGTTAATTAATTAATTTGACAATTCTTCACTTTATTTGTTAGTATGAACTTTTGAGTTTATGTTTCATAAGGTTAACAAACATTTATGAAAATTATATTGAAGGTGAGAGTATCTTATCATGACCTTTTTCTGCAATTTACCAATTTTCAGTTGCACCAAAATAATAATAACAATAACAATAATATAATTTTATAAGTCAGGCTTGAAGAGGATGAAGTATATATACTATATACGAAAACCTCATCGCTAGTGGCTAATTTATGTGTAAAAAAGGAGATTACACGAACCCATGATTAGAGGACTAAACTCAATATATAATTTGTATAATTTTTACAACATCTCGAATATTATCGGAAGGCGCCAATATTTTTTTTTGAAAAACAATTGAATGGTGCACTGGTTTGACCACTTGTATGAACCCTACGCTTAATATCTTTTTTTCTTGTGATTATATATGTTTTCGTATTTTGATTCTCTTAGAGAAAAATCCAGATAGTATCACATTATATTAAGAGTATATATTATGTTTAATTGTTTTAGCCCAAATATTTCATGAACCTCTCCAGGCCCAATTCTTCAGTACTAGAGTTAATAGCAACCTCACTATCGTTTAATGTGTAGTTCGATTCAAGTTGTTATTTTATGATCAAATAATCTATTAAAATTCATGGTATTAGCTAGAAATGTAAGAGATTTTAATAAATGCGTTAGTATGGAGCGTAATTTTGCAAATAAACAAATAAATAAAATTTAAATTATACAGTGCATTCTATTTTTAATACATCAAATCAAATAATGTACAAGAAATAACTGCTACATATATAACTATTCCAACATTACTAGTGCAAGCATTACCCTATTCAACATTATTCTTATGATCCCTAAGCCCTCTAAGATTATTCATTATAAAAAAAAGACATGATAACCATCCATCCATCCAAAATAAATGAATGGAGATTTATGATATATTTATTCCTATTATTTTTTATCTTTCAATCTGCGGTTGAATATTCATATATGGCTCGACTAATTCAAATTTATACCTACAAGTACTGCTCCTTTAATTCATGGAAGTCCTCCGGATTCAATAGGTGCTCCGATTCCGATTAGTTCTCCACTCCCTGAAAGTTTTTCAAATCCGATAGGTGTTCCTATTTCTGAAAACCCTACGATTTCAGAAAGAGGTGCTCCAATTCCCAAAATATCAGACATTCCTGTCGTAGCGATAGGTCCTCCCATTCCAATAGGTGCTCCGATTCCTGGAAGTCCTCCTCCTGTTGGTGGAAGCGCTACACCTAGAAATTTAGCATTGTTTTCTTCATTTGTTTGTTCTACAAAAATAATCATACATATACATGTTAAAATCGACCTCCAATTCTTATAATTTTTGTAATAATAAACTATAGGAAATAATTCGTTATAAAAGCTATATATAACAATTTTTATAAATGATTTGACTTTTCAAACAATAACATCATTTCATAAAATACAAGTGATGAAGCGTACCCTCTTTGAGGGAAGTGGTGGAGCTCTGAGCCAACTTCCTAGCTGCAACCTCTGAGTTTATCACAAGAAAAATAGCTAAAATAATTAACAAAAATGCCTTTGATCCCATTTCAATACTATATATAATTAAATATAAATTCTACTTGAACTACTTGAATTAATAATAATTTTATATATTATAAGAAGAATGAGAAAAACTAATGAAACATTTTGCCTCAATTTATAGCATTAATCATTTGAATTTCGTGTGGGCTAAGATTGAAAATTTGCATTAGTAGAGTAAGTGTACCAAACTAGTTTTATTAATTAAATTGGCAATCTAGAATAATTAATGGAAATAATTATATATGTCATTTTCCTAATTAGCAGTATATTGCAAAGTATATACTATTGATATCAGAGGCGTATCTAGAGGGGGTGTCGTGGGTTCACGTGAATTATTGCTCTCCTCTCTAGATCATATATAGTAGTATTATATTTTTTTTAAAAATATTTAGTTATAGATGTGTGAATCCATGTTTAAAGTATCATATAATAGTACAATGATGATTGGGTGCACTTATTTTTTTGAGTAACACCTCTCCAAGTGGTTATCAGTTACATTTTTGACGTTTCAATTAATTTTGCTCTTTTTTTCCCTTTAGAGTGTGTTTGGTATGAAGGAAAATATTTTCTGGAAAATGTTTTCCAATTTTCTCATGTTTGGTTGGGATAAAGTTTTGGAAAATGTTTTCCAAATCAACTCATTTTCCTCAAAATTAAGGAAAATGACTTCCCTTAAAAATTTAAGGAAAACATTTTCCAAAACTCTTCTCTAATTTCAAATTACATTTTTTTTTGGCAAAAACATCAATTTTAAAAAACATTCAATTTCAAAATTTTATTTTTTCACCCGATCCCTGACCCCCACCCCACCGGTCAGCCCCCCATCCCAACCCACCCCCTCCCCAAAAAATTGATTTTGGCTTCTAAAATTATTTTCAACTTTAAATTTTTATTTTTAAACTCCTACACCCCCCCCCCTCCCCGGCCAGCCCCCCTACCCACTCACCCTCAACCCCAAAAAATTAATTTTGTTTTTTAAAAATACTATCAACTTTAAATTTTTATTTTCCACTCCTAACCCCTCCCCCGTGCCCCCATCCACTACCCCCACCCCCACCCCACCACCTCAAAAAAAAAAATTGCTTTTTAAAAATATTTTCAATTTCATAAATTATTTTTTACTCTAATAAAAATAAAAGATGTCAGTCAAAAATATTTTCATTCATAAATCAAACACAAAATCATTTCCGTAAAATATTTTCTACGCACCAACCAAACATGAGAAAATAAGTTCAAAATCTACTTGTTTTCCAGGAAAACATTTTCTAGGAAAACATTTTCCATGGAAAACATTTTCCTCCATACCAAACACACCCTTAATCTTTCAAAATTTTCGAGTGTGTTACATTGAAAATTCGTAAAATAAATTAGCACTATAATTTTTTTATATAATTAAATTAAATGTGTATATTAAAATTTAAAAATAGTGGTAATATATATTTTGGACCTATAATTTTCAAAATTTTATAGTTCATATTAAGAACCTAAAAATCAAATTGATCAAGTTTATATTTAAGATATATTTTTTCATATTTGTACATCTATCTAGCCGAAATTTTGAATACGCCTCTGAATTTGATATCACTATTTTGCACACGTACCCTGTCTATGAAAAAGACATGGAACAAACTATTATTAGCCTAATTAAACATATGGCATAATAAGATACCTTTCTAAATTTCTGTTTTCATGAGACTTTTATAGAGTTAGTTTTCTGACTTTTGGACATCTTAATGTACCATATTCTCCTTTATGGTTATATCTCTAAAATATTACATTCATCATCGATAAAGTTTGAGATATATTAGACGATAAGTGAAAATATTATTGATTTTTATGAGTTGGAGTGTGAATAAAAAAAAATACACAACCATGTAAAGAGTCGTTTGCTTGGTGAAATTTGAGATTTGGGAAGAAACCGCTGAACATGGTTGGATTTTTTAGTGTCAAAATTTGGAAAAGTATTTTTATAATTGTGTAGTTTAAGAATATCGTCTCGATTAATTTTTTGCAAATTATTTTTAAAAAAATTCACTTGACAAATTAATTTATGGAATTATTCGACTTTTAATATTGAGATGTTATTTCGTGAAACCTAATATCTACAAGTTTTTGTTGAAAATCCACCATTTTCGACTATGATCGATCTACTTTTTCACTGGGAGAAGGCAATATTTTTACTATAAAAACGAGTGAGAATCGATCACCCAAATAGTTAACAACAAGGGGTTGTCTGGTAGAGTGTATAAGAATAATGCAAAATAGGGTGCATTAGTAATGCTTGCATTAGTATGCAAACATTATTTCTTATACATTATTTGGTTTGATGTATTAGAAATAACAAATCTTGCATAATTTCTGTTTGAAAATATATGTTTACAAAAATACCCTTCACACTTTATTTATTTTTTTACTTTCTTGCAAGTTGCAATAAAGTTCTTTGCTAAAACATCATTAACTCCTCCTCTTCTTCTTCTTTCAAAAATAATATTAAATAGTTGTACTATTTGAGCCAAAATATTTTTGTGAAAAGTTGGAAAAGAATTTTTTTTTTATCAAATTTATCATCACAATAGTAATTTTTTTATTAAATTATGTTGAAATTAGATTATTATTTTTTTACAACAAATATATTTAAGAGGGCATAAATTTTATTAAAACACCACAAATTAAAAGACGTAGAAAAATAAATGAAAATAAAAACACATGGCAACAAACAAAATTAAAAGAAAAGAGAATGTTAGGAAATGTTTCAAAAAGGCTTTGAGGGTAGTTTTGTAATTATTTAATCTAATGCAAGTTTTAAATATAATGCATTACATAATATTTTTAGATTTTTTTGTAAAAAAAACCACCCTCCACAAATATGGTGGAAAGGATATAAAAAAAAAAGCTTTTAAGGCCAATTGTGTCTTTTATAATGTTAATGCATGCATTAGAACCCATTGCATTACTAATGCATAGAAATAGATTGTATTAGTAATACACTCTTTAATACACAATAGAGTGTATAACTAATACAAGCATTAGTTATGCATAGGTTAGAAAAGTGTATCAAACAAGGTACTACTAATACACCAAGCTAATGCATGCATTATTTTCTCTAATGCACTCTACCAAACGATCCCTTATTAGACAAAATTAAACATATGGTACGTAACATGCTTTTCAAACTTTATTTGGTAATATCTGAGTTTATGAAGGAATCAACAAATATTCATCGATTATTTTAGCGTTAAAAGTCAAGAAATTACTTGTTGCAAGCGATGAATTGAACTGCAAAATTTATCAATTTTTTTTGCGTCAAAATTTGGGAAAATACTTGTTACCTTCGGGTAAATTGAACCGCAAAGTTTATTTGTTTAATTCATTAACGAATAGATCCAACATGTTTTGTTTTATAAAAAATAAAGAATAATATTGAGAAACCTATTTTCTTGGTTAAAACTCTAGTTAACTCATTAAAATTAATTGATTGATCAACTTGTTGGTGAAGTCAACAATTAGATTGTATTTTATTTTTAAGATTATAAATTTCATAAAGTAATTGAATGATAATTACTTGTAATAAGTTTTCTGACATGATTTATTGCTTTTATATAAAGAAACATGATATGATAATCATTCATCCCCAGTAAATGAATGCCATACATTTATTCATACTTTTTTTCCCTATCTGGTGTTGTTTGATATTTGTATTTGAGTCTAATTTATTCGAATTCATATAAAAAAGTTACACATCTAAGGTAAAGTACTTCATGTCAAAAGCCATTACATGCATATCCAGGTCTGAAATATCTAATTAAAAATAAAAAATTAATTATCACTCCAATACAATCTTTTGTGATATACATTTATTCATACTTTCAGCAACAAAATTATTACCTAATTAATATAAACCACCATGGATATTTTTCATAGATATACTTTAATAATTAATTAGTTAGATCAAGGAAGTCTTTCAGTTTTAAAAACTCCTCCTTTCCCTCCAATTTTAGGAAGTCCAAATCCTGGAAGTCCTCCTCCTCCAATTCCTGGAGGTCCTCCAATTTTGGGGAGTGCTCCTATTCCTGGAAGTCCTGATATTCCTGGAAGTCCTCTTCCTCCAATTCCCGAAGGTCCTCCGATTTTTGGCAGTGCTCCTATTCTTGGAAGACCTCCAATTCCTGGAGGTCCTCCGATTTTTGGAAGTGCTCCTATTCTTGGAAGACCTCCAATTCCTGGAGGTCCTCCGATTTTTGGAAGTGCTCCTATTCTTGGAAGACCTCCAATTCCTGGAGGTCCTCCGATTTTTGGAAGTGATCCTAACCCTGGAAGTCCTGATATTCCTGGAAGTACTCCTCCTCCAATTTCCGAAGGTCCTCCGATTTTTGGAAGTACTCCTATTCCTGGAAATCCTCCAATTCCTGGAGGTCCTCCGATTTTTGGAAGTGTTCCTAACCCTGGAAGTCCTGATATTCCTGGAATTCCTCCTCCTCCAATTCCCGAAGGTCCTCCAATTTTGGGGATTCCTCCAATTCCTAGAGGTCCTCCGATTTTAGGAAGTGCTCCAATTCCTGGAAATCCTCCTCCACCAATTCCCGAGGGTCCTCCTATTGTTGGAAGTCCTCCGATTCCGGGAAGTCCTGCTCCGCCTATTGTTGGAAGTCCTCCGATTCCGGGAAGGACTCCTCCTCCTATTGTTGGAAGTCCTCCGATTCCGGGAAGTCCTCCTCCAAAAAATTTGGCCTCATTTGTCTCACTGGTCTCTCCTGCACCAGATGTCACACACATACATGCATGTTAATGTGCTCCTCTAGTTCTTATAATTTTTGTAATAACAAACAAAATTATTAATGAAAAATTATTTTTTATTTAAAAACTATATATACCATATTAAATATTTTTTTAAAAAAATATTATTTTGGCAAGGTTTTTTTCATAGATTACTAAAAGGTTGTGTAATTCACCTACTCAAACTTGTGTGACCGTGAAAATTAAGCTCTTGAATATTACTAAACTGTTCAACTTCATTTTCAGATGAACAAAATAATTTAGGCTTTTATTAATGAGGGAATGGAACAATGGAAAAATATTACGATTCAATTTTAGATAGCGATTCAAAATATTTATAAAAAAATTTATGAGAGAAATGATTTGATTTTTCAAACTACAATGCACCGAGCTTACCCTTTTTCAAGGAAGTGATGGAACTCTGAGCCAACTTTCTAGCTGCAACCTTTGATGTTGTCACAAGAAAAATAGCCAAAACAATTAGCCAAAATGCCTTCGATCCCATTTTCTTTTTGTTTAATTGCTGAAAACTAATGAACATTTTCCCTCTATTTATAGTATTGTTCAATTTGAAATTTTGCATTAGTAGAGTCCGCTAGTTATTAATTAAGTTGGCAGATTGGACTAAATGAAATTAACTATATATTGCATTTTCCTAATTAGCTATATATGGGAAAGTATAATAAGTATATATGGTTAAGAATTAAACAGATCATGTTGTTTGAATTTACTATATTTAATTTATATATTATTGTAATATATGCTCTAACAGAGGTAACGTCTTTTAGTATCCAAAAATGTTATAAATATCTTGATTTACTAAGTAGAAGTTTCATATTTGAGTAAAAAAATTCTATAACAATATCGTTTATCTAAATACGTTTTGATTGCTATATAACATGAAAAATTAAGTCCTAAATAAACTTGTCCGTTATAGAGAATGTCAGACTTCCAATTGAAGTTCCGGCTTAAACTAACTCGTTGAGTGAACCTTGAATTTATATTTGTGGTTTGTGTTTTTTGAATTAATTGAAAGGATAAGGTAGGAAATAGCCGATATAAAATATCCAATTCGATTTTCAATCTATATTGAAATTACTGAAATCAAATGAATCTGATATCGATATTCTATGTCCGCCAAGAACAAACTCCTATTATCCTAATTAAACATATGGCACATTAAGATACCTTTAATTTCTAAATTTCTGACTTTTAAAGAGTAGCACTTTAACATTGAAACACTACAAAAATAGCCAATTTTCGATAAACCGTCTTATCAAAATTTGAGTTGGCACGAATATGTTATTCTTGAGTTGGCACAAGTCTCAATGGGTTTTGGGCAAAAAAGGGCACCAATATATCGATGTTATTTTTGACTAATGTGTAATTTTGAATAAATGTTTAAAATTATCAATATATATATAAAGGGGTATGAGATGTAATTATTTATGAAACAATGTTTATTTTTTATATTATTATAAATTTGTGTATGAACATATAATTATTTTGTATTTTATGACTTATTTACGTAATTTTAAAGTAAATTAAAAATAATATTCAGAAAATTGATTAACTTGGTCAAAATTGTGGTTAAATTATTAAAAATAATAGATAAATCAGTCGGCGGTAATTTATTTTTTCCCCGCAAATTCCGTTGTTATTTTTACCCTAAAATGTGATTAAAAGTATAAATAAAAAAATGAAAGGCTTAGACCAACATGTATTCATGGTCTAGTGGTAGAATAGTAACCTACTGCGTAATTTAAAGAAATCAATTAGATTTTACAAGTAATTAACCGATCACATTAATTTTTGATAACCTTAAAATCTATGTCCTCATATATTTTTCAAAATCGATAAAATACTACATCTAAGTTTCAAATGATTTTTGCAAAAATAAAATAAAATAATGCAAAATGACTTGTATTTCACTAGTTAATTAAATATATGGATGAAAAATTATATGTAAAAGGAAAAGAGATTTCATACGTTTATATCAAAAGAAAAAGAAAAAAAGCAAAGACATGACCATCCATCCATAGTAGTAAATGAATGGATTTATGATACATTTATTCATACTTTCAACAATAAAACTACTTTGGAAACACAAAGTAAAATACATAAATAGCAATAGTTATCCGTTCTGCACTTGGCTACTCAATATTTATCATGCACACAATAACTGATACATCAGAGAGGTGCATTCCTTAGTATGTAACTAATTAATTAGTTGCGAGGAAATCCTCCATACCAACCACCACCAGGATAAACTCCTCCACCATAACCACCACCGGGATAAAATCCACCATATCCTCCTCTTGGATAGCCTCTATAGTATCCTCGTCCAGGGTATCCACCATATCCGCCACCAGGATATCCACCACCAGGGTATCCACCACCACCACGATAGCCACCATATCCTCCTCCTCCTCCGGGGAATACTCCTCCATACCCGCCTCCTCCGAATCCTGGTTGTACACCTCCTATAAATTTGGGGCCATCATTTGATGTATCGGATGTTTTTGCTACATGCACCAATTATAATCAAATATATGCATGTTAGCTAGCTTGTACTATTTTGTTTAGAAAGATAATATGCGTATATATTATTAACTCTGTGATGATCATAAGTCATAACATATAATAGTATGCATGATCGATCATAATAATATTTGAATGTTAAAATTAATTAAGAGATATAGTTGTATAAAAAAACTTACGTTCAACCAACTCCCTAGCTGCAACCTTTGATGTTATCACAAGTAAAATAGCCAAAACAGTTAGGAAAAATGCTTTTGATCCCATTTTTTTTTTCTTAAACCATATATATCTTATATACTATTACTTGTTTTTGTTATAATTGTAAGGAGGATGAGGAAACCAATGAACATTTTGCCTCTATTTATAGAATAATCATCTGAATATTTTTTTGTTTATATTGGAGTAATGATGTTAAGTTGACTGATTAATTGATTGACTATTTAAAACTCAGACTTTTCAATAAAGCATCTACAACATGATTTATCTTAAATAACTAGTATATATATGGCATTTTCCTCTAGCTAATCTACTATTATGGATGAGTTTTTTCTTCTTCATGCCGGTATTCAGTATTTACATATGAGTCACACTAAATTTAGATTGTGGGGCTCAAACTCAAAATCTCTGATTAAGGATGGATAGATTTCAACCATACCATCACAACATATTTTGGTATTACTGGGTTATTTATTTATATCTAACCTACATATAACATACTTTAGTAGTATCTTGAGTTACTATTTAGCTGGAATATTGCATCCTAATTAAGATTAATCAAAGTGTTCTTTCAAAAAGGGGTTTTCAGAATTTAAATTTTAAACATTTTACTAAAGCAAATTATGTTTATAATATTTTGGATGTTAAGAATTTAGCAAAAAATTTAATTATGTTTGTAGTTTTATTGAAGAAAACAGACGAGAAAATTGAACAAGAGATGCACATGATTTTTTCAACCTTATACATTTAATATGATTTTCCTACGAAGAGGGTTCAGATGACATTAAAAGACAGTATGAATGAGTATAAGGTACTTGTACTATAGAGTGAATGATGAGGTGAGAAATTTCCCAAATTAAAGAAGGAAAAGAAAGTAAATTAAACAAAAGAACATATATAAACAAATAAACTATATGCAAAAGAGAATTAATTAAAATTAATCAGATTGAATTAAAAAAAATGTAAAAGACAATCGTAAACCGGGTCATGAATGTATACATAATATTTTATGCTTCCATGCTGGCATATATTAAGTGGTGAAGGCATGATTTTTATTATATATATAAATAATATTAACGTTATATACTTGATCTGATTTTTCGAGATTTAACATTTTATCTCCGCCTATGAGAGGTATGTACTAGCTATATCGATCATCTTAATTATCTAGCCCAAGCTAATACAAATTTTTCTTATTACTTACCAGCCGCATCTAATTCTAGCCTATTAGGAGTTAGGAAATTAAATGTCTATATTTATTCTTTAGTTGCAAAATTGTTAAGAGTTTAGTTTGCTTTGAACATTATTAAGGAATATTGTTGGAATTAATGATACTTCTTTTGAATGAGAAGTCATCTTAATTAGGAATTTAGTTTCTCTAGCATGTGTTTAGATTTTATAGTTAAGACCTTAGTTTCTCATTTAATAAAAGCAAGATCTATTATCATCTCATCTTGAAAAGTCTATATATCGTTTAAAAGGTGAATTTGAACAAATCATCAACTTGCATTTGAGCTAAGGCTAAGGGTCTCTTGTAAATAATTTTTCTATCTTCACGAAGTCTGAATAAAATTTATATATACTTTATTACAGATATGTTGTCATAGTCAATTCAGTGGCGGAGCCAGAATTTTTGTCAAGAATTTTCATATTTTAGGAGGAGACAGAATGATGAAAAAAATTAAAGAAATCGCCACACTTGGGGTCAAACCTGAAACGCAGAGGTATTTTTGCACAGCCTTAACCGTTGGGCTGTCAGCCTTTGTTGTGACAAGATTGTTCAGCAAGTATATATCTAAAAAAATCGATATTTATTATATATATTCGGAAAAAAATTCCGACGAAGGTTGTTCATCTGACCAACCTTGTCATGCCATAGCTCCGCCCCTTATAGTCATCTCTTGTTGCACGTTGGCCGCACCTACATTGTCGTTTGCCCCTAGTGCATTGGCCGGACACCCAAACATATGCACATGGACGCAAGGGCCAAGTTTTACCCTTGCGGTATAGGTCAGCATGGTATGGTATGGTATAAATCGAATATTATATCGAAATTGATATTTTTTCGTCATGATTTAGGCTTTATCAATCAACCAATTCATATAACTCTGTTGACTAATTTATCAAACCATAAAATATCAAAATTCAACATTAAAATACTAAACTAAATCGAAATTAATGTGATATGATAATGGTATAGTCAAAGGCAGAGTCAATATTAGGAGTTAGGTGGTTCCACATCAATTTGTTCGGGGTTCACAAATTAATATACATAAAAAAGAATCTGATACAAATATAGAGTCTACAGAAGCTAGTGGGTTTGTTCGAACCTATAAATTCCTGTCTAGCTCCGCCTCTGGATATAATATTTTTAAAAGTCATAAATTGAAATTACTGAATTAAACTTTTCAATGTTATGACCCGTTATTTGATGCATCTTAATCCAATCCACTGATCTAATTTTTTTTGGGGGGGTGGGGGTGGGGTGGGGTGGGGGGGTTGATGTTTATTTACTTTGGCTATTTTCGTTCGAACAAGATAAACCTAGCTTGCCGTTTGTCACCTTTATAAATAAATTTCAAGGTTAATTAATACAATGTTAGCCTCTTTTATTTATTAGTAAAATTTATTTACACCCTGGAAATGTGAATTAGCTTGTTTCTTTATATGTTTTGTAATTGAAACATTTGTAAGAATTTTTAAAGTGATTGTGAAAAATATATTTGAAAAAGAAAGTACTATCTAATCAAATAAAATTATAAAATTAGAATGTTCAAAATGATAAATTTCATCGTAAAAAGTTTGTGAAAGTTATACAAAAATAAAATATGGAATTAAATTCGTTTAGTATTTGTGTATGTGCATTATACCGAAAATCACGATAAATATTATTATCAAAATCACTAGATTATTTATCCCATACAAAAGGTTATTATTTATCCTGGTTCTAATCTGTGAATTTGAATTCAAAACATCGTGAATGATACGATATATTATATGCATTTCACTACGTAATAATCTCATTTAAAAAATTTGAATAATAATAAATAATATATATTAAATTGCTTAATTATATTATTTCTCATCGACCATAAGTAAATGGAGGATACATTTATTCAAACAAAACTAACAATAATATATCAATTATATATAGTCTCACAACTAAAGCTGGAGTGGATGGAAATCTTTTATAAAGTAGACATTATGTTTCTGATCGATCCTCGATTCTTTCGGACCATTTATTCAACAAAAGTATATTACTACTAAAACACACAATACATGTTACTTAGTAATTAGTTTGAGTAACTTTATAGCTTCAACTTTCTCCGGGGTAACAACACCTCATGCAACCACCATCACCATAGAAATTTCTCCGGCAGCAACCAAACCGACAGTATCCGCCTCCTCCGTACCAACGCCCCGGGTACCCTCCATAACCACCACCCATGAACCCTCCATAACCTCCTCCGAATCCATCGCCTGGAAATTTAGCTTCATTTACATCATTTTTCATCTCGGATTTGTCTGTTGCAACAAATCATGCATGCTTATGTTAGCGGGGATAGTCACTATAATCATAAGCACGTTCAAGATTTAAATTTATTACGTTCAAAACATAAATATTTATTGAAATCTTTTTTTTAAAAAAACAGATGTATACATTGAAGTTATGTGTCGAAAATACTAGTGATACCTAGTAAAATAGGCTCGATATTTTATCAAATCAAATTAAAAAGGTAAAGTCAGTCAGTTCAAAATGAGTAATCTTTTCTTTGTTTGACTTTGTTTTACTACTATAAGGAAGGGGATATAAAATAGGCGATCTGAATTAAATTTGGACGGAAAATTATAAATAGTATCTTTTGGGTCAATATTATAAATAAATAAATGGGGAAACTTACATAAATATACTATAATAAAAAAATATTTACCATTTATAGCAATAATATTTCTTTTTCACTTGATCACTTTTAATTCATTTATAATACAAGTTTAATTCATATTACAAAGAATAATTTTTTATTCACATATAATATAAATTTTAATGATAGATAATTCATTTATCACACATTTTAATACACTTATAATATAATGTGTCAAATTTTTACCAAACAAACATAATATAGTTTAAAAACAATTATAATTCATATATATTGTATACATAATTCACTTTTAATACATATTGCAGACTTAACATAGTATTGCTATAAACGATAATAAACAAAAAGTATAAATAAAATCAGTAATTATTTATTAAAATGTATCAATTGATGTAATTTTTCCTAAATGGGAATAAGCTAAACAATGGGTCATAGTCAACCCACCAGACTCTAATACTCGAGTTTTAATTAGTCTCTTTTAGTTTATTTCTTATCAAACAAAAATAATTAAAAAATTCTTTATAAATAATATATGGGTAACATATCTAACAATAAAAGTTTTTTTCGCGATATATATTTTTTCTCTCATAATTAGCGCGATTAATTAGTGCCCCTTTTAATTGTAAGGAGTACTATAATTACTTTGTACATCGAATACACGCATTCTTTCAAAATGTAGCATATATATTGTATGTACGCGCATACAATATCAACGTATATATATACACTGATAGTATATGAAGAAGGAAAGCTTACTAATTTCCACAGTATTGGTGGAGCTCTCAACCAACTCCCTAGCTGCAACCTTTGATATTAAAGTTACAAAAATAGCTAAAGCAAGGGTTAAAAGGATAAATACCTTTAATCCCATTTTGTTTTTCTTGCTAAAAAACTTTATAACTATTACTAATTGTGTTATGATAATTAAATGTGAAGAAGATGAGGAAACTAATGAATATTTTGTCTTTATTTATAGCATGGAAAATGCTAAGATTTGAATATGGTATTGGTGGCATTAATTGAATATTGGCCTAGTTGCTAATTAAGTTTGACAATTGGATAGACGGTCTAGCTAGGAGTAGTACTTTTACTCTTCTTTTTTTTTTTACGTAAATAGAATAGAATTTTTACATTCTTAATTAGAGAGTAAAAATAATTATATTGTTTTAGATCGAAATACTAAAATAAATATCAGAAAACACCATGCCACGAGAATCATGGGATCCTTTACTAGTAAAGGAAAAATCAAAATGTGCTCGATCTTATGTATGCACTAGTTGAAAAAGTCATATTTCTTTTTAGGAATCGAGTAATAATAAAGTAAAATTCTTAACTCCAACTTAGTCAACGGGCTTTGATACCCGGACCTTTCCATATATAGGTTGAGTTTCTGTATAGAAAATCTACGTATACTGTAGTTAAACTAGATTAAGATTTAGCTGTGAAAAAATCATACGTCTTTAAAAATAACAAATTAACAAAACAAGAGAACATAATAGTCAAAATATGGAAAAATCTTGATAAGGAGTATTTCTCTTTTAATGGATTTTATTTTGTATGTTGATTTATTTTAATATTAAACACCGAATTAAAAAATAAAGAATATAATTGATTGTACACGTACATTAAAATGGGAGGTACAAAGAACCGAAATTGTATAGATCAGGGAGGAAATACAGATTTTAGATAAATATATACTTAATTTGTCTTAAATTATTTGTTAGTGATTTTTAAAAATTGTTATTTCAATATATTTTTTGTAATGTTAGAATTTTCAAATAAAAATATTTATCCTTAGTATTAATTAATTTTATTGAAAAACTAAAAACGACTTCAAGTCTTCAATTATAGAGTAATAAATAACGGTACCTAAAGAGAATTAATATTCAATGAAATTAAATTAAATCTTAAGTCGTAAATAAAAAGAAAATAATCAAAACTCCTTCTAATTAATATTTATTATAAAAAACATGTAAAAATGGTAGATAATTTGATAGGGAAGAAATACTTTTCAATAACCCCTAAGAATCCTCAAAAGTAAAACAAAAATTAAAGGCCGCAGCCTACAGAATTTATTGGAAAAATATAGATAATGTACGTTATATTTAGATCCATCATTTTCATTACAACATTAATATCTTAGACATTTCAATTTTGTCAAGAAATACTCTCTCTTTCTATTTATATATCGTCCTTATTAAAAATAAATGCTTCTTAATATATGTCATTTTATAAAATCAACGTATAAATTATATTATTTTACTATTTTGCCCTTGAGAGAGTTCTTAGCCTTAAAAGTACGAATCTGACCAGCATAGAAAAACTAAACAATTAATAGTACTTGTTCATTGATCAAAATAAATTAATTTATGGTTATTTATCAAAAACTTGTCTTTAAATTAAAGGGAAAACAACATTTTTAGTCCCTATATTAAGGCTAATTTCTTATTTTAATCCTTGTGTTATCTAACTTAGCATTATTGACCTTCAATTATATCAAGTGAGTGATTTTAATCCTTCAACTAACAGATCCGAAAAATTTAACAGAGAGTTCACTGCTAAAAGGAGTAATTCGAGCATTTATAAAGTTATTGCTTGAGAAAACATACAACTTTTAAAAAGAATTTTCGCTGCAAATCTATCGTTCGTCGATGTAAGAGGGAGGGTTGATGCCTATCAAGTTGATTTTGTTGAAATTGTAGCTCAGATTGATGAGCTTGTTCTTCAAGATAGAGACATAGAAGACTTAGCTTGTTTTTCAAAAAGAGAGAATTAAAATGAAATATCCGAACTATCCGTTTTAGCAGTGAACTCTCTGTTATTTTTTTTTAAATATGTTAGTTGAAGGATCAAAATCACTCACTTGATATAATTGAAGGTTAATAGTGCTAAGTTAAATTACACAAGGACTAAAATAAGAATATAGCCTTAATACAGGAATTAAAAAAGCCGTTTTCCCGAAATTAAAATAAAAATACTAAATAAGGGTACAATAGTAAAATTACTTAATTTCTTAATGGACTTGAAGTCTAAAATAATGAGATATAAATAGTAACAATGAATAGCCAATTTGGTGAATGATCTTGGTTAAAATTTCCAAAAATAGAGTTTTCATGCCGTTTTTAAAAATATTAAGTACTTATAATAATAAATAAAAAATTTATATCAAAAGAAATGGTGTTTTTATTATTGTTCATAAATCGCGTTTCCGAAATGCGATTTATGTACATCTCCGTTTCGTTTACAAATCTTCTTCCGCAAATGTCTTATATTTAGATCCATCATTTTCATTAGAGCATTAATATCTTAGACATTTTAATTTTGTCAAATACTCAATCTCTTTCTAATTATATGTCGTCCTTATTAAAAATAAATGGTCTTTAATATATGTCATTTCATAAAATTAATGCCTAAATTATAAGTATTTCTTTTTTTACTATTTGCCCTTGAGATAGTTCTTAGCCTTAAAAGTACAAATCTGTCCAACATAGAAAAAAACAAATGACTAATATAGTAAAACCTCTCTAAAATAATATAGGAGGGAGCATGTAATATTAATATTTTGTAGAGATATTATTTAATCGATAATTTAATATTTATTAATCTAAAGTGAGTTTCGACACCGGAAAATTTTTCAAGGATGAAATTTCAAAGAATTTGAAAGAACCCACTTGTCAAAACGTCATTGGTGAACTTGAGATCATGATTAATGATCTCGATTACCGCAATAAATTAAAATGGACGTTATAACCTATTGCATTGATGAAAATGATACATGTTCAAAAGGTCCAGAGCTTAGAACAAATTGTGGATATCATTAGAAAAATAATGTTGACGATAGAATTGAAAATGACACAATACCTTTGGAACCGATTACGCGTAAGAAAACACGTGCATCTAGAACTCTTCATAATTTTATGGTTATCTTAGAAAAGACAACACCGAAACTTTTGGATGCAATGAGAAAAGTTAGAGATGAATTTCAACTAGAGTTCATTTTAACAAAAGGAAGAACATAATAGAATCGTATTTCACTAAATTTTATTAGATAGATTTGTAATTTTTAAGAATTACACTACAACAAAATTAACTTTTAGCGGAATTAAATATTGACACTAATAAAGAGTGCTAAAGTCTTTACCGGCATTAGTTAAGTGTCATTAGAACCAATGTCGCTAAAGGTTTTAGGGACATATACAAAGAGTGACAATTGCCGCTAAAAATACATATTTAGCGGCAATTAAGAATTAAATGTCGCTAATGGTCATTTTTGTTGTAGTGTTATTAGTTTATAATATTGATATAAGGGTCTTCTAAAAATATATTCTCTTATTATCTTATCGAAATGAATGATTTTTTCAATGACCCAAGTCGGAACCGAAGAAAATTATTATTTTAGAGAGATTACTAAACAACCAAGATTTTACTGTACTTGTTATCAATTTAATTAATCAAAATAAATCAATTTATGTATATTTATAAAAACTTGTAATTCAAAAAAAAATACTAAATAATGATACAATAGTAAATTTACCTAATTTATTAATGGACCTAAAGTATAAAATAGTGACATATTAATAAGAACATCGAGTAGCCAATTTGGGAATGATCTTGGTTAAAATTTCCAAAAATAGAGTTTTCATGACGTTTTAAAAATCTTAAGTAGTAATAATAATAAATAAAAAAGGTTATATCTAAAGAAACAGTGTTTTTAGTTTTATTCATAAATCGCGTTTTTGAAACGCGTTTTATGGGTTAAATACATATCTCCGTTTCGATTACAAAATTCTTCCGCAAATGTCTTCTCACATCTTAAGATAAGAATTTCATATCAACAAAACATAGGGAACATGTTGGATGTATAAATAAGCAGGTCTTACTAACTAGCGACTCGTTTTATGCAAATCTAATTATTAAAGTGAATTTGTGATATATTAATTACATTCAAACATATATATGAAAAGAGTAAGTACGTACAAATGAAAAGATGACATTTGACCATCCATCCACATGAAGCTACGTACATTTATTCAAACTCCCAACAACAAATTAAAACTATTTTACTTACTACTACTACATAAATATTACTATAACTTAGTAATTTTAGTTGTGAGGCTTAGCTTGGGTGACTTTATTCATGGCTTCACTTTTGGAGTAACAACACCTATTGCAACCATTACCATAGTAATTCCTTTCACAACAACCATAGGAGCAATATCCACCTCCATAACTTCCACGTCCACGTCCACGACCACCACCAGGGTATCCTCCATAACCTCCACGTCCACGACCACCACCAGGGTATCCTCCATAACCTCCACGACCACGACCACCACCAGGATACCCTCCATAACCTCCACGACCACCACCGGGGTATCCTCCACCAGGGTACCCTCCATAACCTCCTCCAGGATATTTAGCATCATTTACCTCATTTTTCTTTGCTACAATAAAATCATACATGTGCATGTTAGGTGTATATTCGATATCATCGCTAGACGATTCATAATTTTAATTCAAACGGATTCAACTTTTAAGTACTTATCATTTGAATTTATTGCATGATAAGTATTTATACATGTATTAGTTATTCGACTTTCAATATTGCAAACTAAATACCGTATTAATTAATTTTATACTTCCATAACTTACCTCCTAATTTCAACTATACCAACCATGATATTTTAGTACCTGCATAACTCACCTCCAAACCAGTTACTGAACCCATATTATTTTGCTACATACATATTGTGTGATATGATATGAATTAATATAAGGAATTAGGTCATTATAAAAGGAAATTAAAGTAAGCTTACTATTTTCCATAGTAGTAGTGGAGCTCTCAGCCAATTCCCTAGCTGCAACATGTGAGGTTACAATTGCAAAAATAGCCAAAAGAAGGCTTAGAAGTATAAAAGCCTTTAATCCCATTTTTTTCCCTTACTTGCTATAAATAACTTACTATATTTAGGTTGTGATAATTTAGAGTGAAGAAGGATGAGGAAATTAGTGAATATTTTGCCTCTATTTATAACATGATCTAGACATTGAAAAGGCAAAGATTTGAAGATGGGCTTTAATTAATGGAGCCAAGTAATTAAGTTGGCAGTTGGATAGATTTAAAGATTACTTTTTCCTTTTCTTTTTGGATAACCATTGCATTTTCGACAAGGCATTTATGGTTGAGAACTTCTACTTTCTTCGATTCAAAATAATTGATGTTTTGATCAATAAATTTATTAAATTCGATCAAACTTATAGTAATTTCCTTCTGGCTCCGCCCTTAACTACAATTGTTACTATTTTCTCCATCACAAATTAAATATCGTTGTGAGAGTTTATTTTATCTTAAAATGATTGTCACTTTATTTTTCTAACTAATACTTAATTCTAAAGCCCAATGTATAACTTAGTACATACATAATATCTTGTATTTATTGATTTTCGAACGTGAAAAGAGCTAATATTTATTTTGAAACGGAGAGGAGAATAATATTTTCTAAGGAGACAAGAGTCAGTTGCACGGATGATAAGTACCTTTCACTTTTTCTATCCAAAAATTGTAGATTCGGATCAACAAGAGAACAAAAAAGTGAAAACTCCAAAAAGAAAGAAAAAAAATATTTTCTAAGGAAGAGTCCTAAAATAAAACACTATATATTTATATCTTGGCATAAACCTAAACGGAATTAAATATATTGGTGTCGCTCGTTTTCATGAAAGGATTATAATATAATTAAAACTTAGAGGCCGCAAAATTAAAAAATAAAACAAAATTGTGAATTTGAATATTTTACATTTAACTAAATTCATCAATTTAGTGTCCGTTCGAATTGACTTATTTGTTAGACCATAAGAGTTATAGTGTTATATGCATCAATTTTTAATGAAAAAAAACATATATATCGCTCTTTGAGGCGCATATTTACCTTGTTTTCCTTGAATAAATTTTTATTATCCAATAACTTCTATAGGCCATGACGCGCATGAGTTTGCATGGCCGACGACTTCAAATCAATAAGTACGATAATAATTGACATTTATGAAAGGTTTCAAATTTTAATTTTGAATATAAAATTATTTTTAATAAAAATTTAATTTTATTTTTATTTTCAAGCAATTTTTTTAAATATAAATTTATATTAGTCGAGTTCAAAACGATTACCAAACACTAAATGAAATATTTTGTACAAAATAATTGAGATTTGAAAAGGTCAAATACATAGGGCTTTTGTAATTTGGAGGAAAATTTATTAAAGGTTGACTTATAAATTTATCGATTTGCATATATTCCATATATTATCCCATTTCTCATACGCCTCTATATATGCTTCAATTAATTCTCTGTAAAGTTGTTTTCAAGCATCTTTTTCTTATTTTTTCGAAAAAAAATAAAATATTATTGTGTCTAGTACTTTAAAAGTATTATTACTCTTTTTATCCTAGTGTATACAAAATTATTTGGCTGGACATAAATTTTTATTTTTTTTCTTTTTGAAACTTGCGATACAACAAGTTATAAATATATGTATAGTTATTAATAATTTTATTATTGGTAAAATAAAAGTTTAAAATTGTTTTTTATTAAATTAAGAAAAGAAGTACATCACATAAATGAGACAAATAGTACTAATGTTATCATTTAAAAGGCCATAATTTTACACTACAAAAATTTTCACAAACTTTTGAAATATTTTATTTTTGATTTTACAAAGTGGTTGGGGAGATGTTGCCTTTGACCCATTTACTACAATTCAAATCTAGTTGACAACTATTCGATAAGACTTGTACAAATAGACCTTTTTTTTCTTCAAAAATTAAACTTAATTTGAATCATATTTTCTAATTTTAAAATGACTTCTCATATCGACGAAAAACATAGCAAAATGTGATACTTGATGTAAATTGTAAAATCCTATAAACCATTGAGTATTGTTTGAAAGCAAATTGTGTACTTGAAGTTATTAGACCGAGGACACGTCTATCTAGGCGTCATGGATTGCCCGACACAAAAATGTTCATTTTTATCATAGGAATACTATGCTCTCTCTTTTTCCTTTTGGTGTTATTTTTAGTCTTACAAAAATACGCCCAAAATTCAAATAAAGATATAAGATCAATAATATTGTAATTTTATTTTTTGATATATATAGTAGTAATATAAAAGAGAGCATCATGCATGACGAAAGAACAATTATTGAAGTAAAAAATATTTTAAAATCCATTTTTTTCATCAGAGTCACTGTATGGAAGTGTGGGGGCTCTAATAATATTCAGAAGCTTTTAATTTGGTCCAAAAAATCAGAAAAATAAAAATAAAAATGACAAGTCCCATACTTTTATTCACGTGAAATCTTCAACGCCAGAATATCTTTAATCCTTAAAATTAAATACAAAGTTTTTTTGTGCTCTATAAATAGAATTTTGGTTCATATCATTTGATCCATCACACTATACTCTATATCTATTAGATACTCAAAAAAAAAAAAAAAAATTCCAAATGGCTTCAACAAAAAATTTGCTCATTTTTGGTCTTTTACTTGCTATTGTCCTTATTTCTTTCCAAGTGGGAGCTTCATCTACTCAAAGTAAGTAATTATTCTCAATTATTAATTAAACTTTAGTTATAAAAATTATTATTTTACAACTAATGATGACAAAAGAGTAACATACGTACCATCGTAACTATACACTAAATTATTACGTTTAAATTATGAATCTGTCTTTCATTGTTTTAACCGTAGAAGAAAACAAGGCGAGTGGTGATGTACAAGAAGCTCAGCTGGGAGGTGGTGGATACCCCGGGAATGGACGTGGTGGGGGCTACCCTGGACGTGGAGGAAGTCGTAACGGATATCCATGGAGAGGTTGTAGATATGGTTGTTGCCGTGGGTTCCGTTATGGCAAGGGATGTGCAAAATGTTGTTTCACTGCTCATCAAAAACCTGATGCTATATTTGAAGATGATATCAAGAATTGATCATTTTGTGTCTTAAAATATATGTTGTTGGTTTTTTTTGTCCTTTTAAGAAAATAAGGCATGTTGTTGTCTTTATTTGGACACATACTCATGTTTGTGTTTTGTGTGTCTGTGTGTTCAATTGTTTGACATTGCCAATGAATAAATCATTATTATCTAGGAGGTTTTTGTTGTGATTTTGTATTTTAGTTATAATGTATGCAATTTGGAGTTTTGAACTAGTGACGTTGATCTTATTTTATGTGTTATTGCACTTATTTTTTTCTGATTCAAGTAACTCGTAAAACTTTTTTTCTGATACAAGTAACTCGTGAAACTTACTATTTAAATTTAGAGTCTAAATTTTACAATGTATATAGTGAAAGAGTACTTCTTGGCAAGCTTAGTCGTGTATTTAAGTAGATTATTGCGTAATACTAAGTCTAAGTTATATATACATTGACAATGCAAGTTGTATCAAATATAATATAATTGCGATGGTGTAGAATTATTATTCTCTCTATAACAATTTAAACACCTTACTTTTCCTTATTATCTATCTCAACAAGTATGCCTCTATTCTATGTTTAGTATGGTTTTCGATTCCAACATTCCATAACAATTTGAGACCACAATATTCAAAAATCACCGTCGTCTTTTAAGCTCCATGCTCAGTCAAAGTAACACTCTTACATTAAAACGGAGGGAGTATATACTGTTACTTATACTCATACATGAAAAAGATAAATCTTATTTATTATGCATTTCTCAAAACACTTTCTCAAGAACAACAAAGTCCAATGACAACAAGAACTACATACATATCTTTTTGATTACACATTACGGAAGTCATTAATCCCATAATTTGTGTCATATACTTGGTTAAGCCTTACTATCTATAGTCATTGGTGCTGCCTCATTTTTTGCTCCTCCACTCTGCATTTACATTAAGTAACAAAATCAGTATGATAATATAATTTACAAATCTTAAATACAATAACAATTCATTAGTGTCCTTTTGTAAACTTACTTGCTCTAATTTGTTCATCTTTGCAAAAATATTGCCATAAAATTGAGCATCCTTTTTGTTATACTCCTTTATCTTTTCTTTCAAGACTTTGTATTCTAACTTGACATCCCTGAACCATCCATATCACCGTATAAGCACAATAACATACGATCTAAATGCTACGTTGCTTGAACTCGTTAAAAATATAGTCAGGTGAGTGTCAGATCCTCCGAAAGCTATGTATTTTGGAGGATTTAACGAGGCTGCACTAATATTTGTGGAAGGTATGAGGAACATAAAAAAAGACAATTTTTTTTACCTGTTATCTGGATCAATTTCAAGTGCTTTCTTGATATCAAGTTCTGCTAAGTCCAAATCGACGAGTTGTATGTAAGCTTGAGCCCTTCTGTATAGAGCTTTGACATTTTTACTGTCAATCTCCAAGACTTTAGAACAGAGTTTTGCTGCTGCTTTGTATTCCTTCAGTTTCAGCTTGCACGCGGCATTGTTCAGATTGCAACTAACTTTTAGAAGTTTAGCTTGCTGCTTCTCGTCATCACTGAACGAGGAATCATACTCAATGAAGCTCACAGCCTGAACAGTATAAAAGTAGCATATGTTGGGAAAACGCGGACAAGCACAACAATATATATGGTAAAAGTAATGGAAATAAAATGGAAAAATAACGACACCAAAAATTTTACGTGGAAACCCTTCTAAATAAGGGAAAAAACCACGGCCAAGAGGAGCAACTGATATTACTATAGTAAGGAATTTTACACTGTGTAGTCACAAATACAATACTCAAAGTGACTACTACACACTCAAAAGAAACAACACTCTTTTGGTTTCCGTCTTACTAAAATATCGCTCACACTCTATTTTTCTTCACAGACTATTCTTTTGTATAGTCTATGGAATACCTCACTTTGCTCTCAAAATGGTTTTTCTCTCTAACTTGGTGTGTTCTACAAATGAGCAAGAATGCTCTATTTATAGAAGGATAAAACCATGCCTATGTCACTAATGACATAGGTAAAATAGCAAAGTCAAAAATGGTTGCAAATCTTACCAATTTGCCAACTACCAAGTCTTAATTTTCAACTCCAATTACTATTCCTTTTTAACAATTGCTTGTACCAATTGAATAGCTAAAGTTGACCAAAAATGGGATGGATTCAACAAATCTCCCCCTCCAGTCCCATTTACTGGAAGAAGGTATCTTCATCTTCTTTAGAGAGAGCTCATACCCACAAGTTCTTTGCATAAATCGAACTTGTCTTTCGGTATCGTCTTGGTCAGCATATCTGCAGGATTTTCACTTGTGTGGATCTTTTTGACGTGAAATGATTCACTCTCCACTTCCTCACGAATCCAATGATATCTGACGTCGATGTGTTTTGTTCTTGCATGGTACATGGAGTTCTTGCTCAAGTCTATTGCACTTTGACTGTCACAATAGACAATATACTCCATCTGATTCAAACCAAGCTCTTGAAGAAATCGCTTTAGCCATATCATCTCCTTGCCGGCTTCAGTAGCCGCAATATACTCAGCTTCAGTTGTAGATAGTGCAACACACTTCTGCAACTTTGACTGCCATGATATAGCTCCCCCTGAAAAAGTAAACAAATATCCAGTAGTGGATTTTCTGTTATCAAGGTCACCTGCCATATCAGAATCTGTATAGCCTTTCAAGATTGGATTTGATGCTCCAAAACACAAGCATTCATCTGAGCTTCCTCTAAGATACCTGAGTATCCACTTCACAGCTTCCCAATGCTCTTTTCCTGGATTTTCGAGAAATCTGCTGACAACACCAACTGCGTGAGCAATATCAGGTCTAGTGCACACCATTGCATACATTAGACTTCCGACGACGGAGGAATATGGAACTTTGGCCATGTTCTCTTTTTCCTCCCTAGCTGTAGGACACATCTTCTTGCTCAACTTCATATGACCAGCAAGAGGTGTACTAACAGGCTTAGCATTCTTCATATTGAAGCGCTCCAGTACACGTTCAATGTACTTCTTCTGGGACAAATAAATCTTTCTTTTATCTCTAAGACGAGTAATTCTCATGCCCAAAATTTGCTTGGCATGACCCAAGTCTTTCATAGAAAAAGACTTACACAACTCTTTCTTCAGCTCGTCAATCTTGGAAGTATTCTTGCCCACAATCAACATATCATCCACATACAACAGGAGGATGATAAAATCATTGTCAGAA
Source organism: Solanum lycopersicoides (assembly GCA_022817965.1). NCBI lineage: Eukaryota > Viridiplantae > Streptophyta > Magnoliopsida > Solanales > Solanaceae > Solanum > Solanum lycopersicoides. The sequence goes on along the minus strand of CM040626.1, from coordinate 109,951,588 downwards.
AATTTTTGTACAAATACACAATGATCTGAAGAAGTCTTCTTATAGCCTTGCTCCCCATAACAGATTCAAACTTCTTGTACCACTGTCTAGGAGCTTGTTTTAGGCCATAAAGACTCTTTTTGAGTTTGCACACAAAATTTTCTTTACCTTCTACTTTGAAGCCCTCAGGTTGTTCCATATAAATCTCTTCTTCTAGGTCACCGTGAAGGAAAGCCGTCTTCACATCCATCTGCTCAATCTCTAAATTAAGACTAGCAGCCAAACCTAGAACTGTGCGAATCGAGGACATTTTCACAACAGGAGAAAATATTTCGTCAAAGTCAATACCCTTCCTTTGACCGAATCCCTTAACAACCAATCTAGCTTTGTACCTGGGCTTCAAGTTGTGTTCTTCAACTTTAACTTTGAACACCCACTTGTTCTTCAAAGCTCTCATGCCCTTGGGCAATTTTACCAACTCATAAGTTGGTTCTCATGCAAAGACTTCATCTCATCTTGCATGGCTTCAATCCATTGATCCTTGTGCTCATCTTCCATGGCCTCCTCATAACATTCAGGTTCTCCCCCGTCAGTGAGTAACACATACTCATTGGTGAATAACGGGAGGAAGGAAACCGCTGTCTTGTGGACCTCCGAAGCGGAATATTTGATTCGTCCACAACTTCATGAGCAACAGGATCATCAATAACAATATCATTGTTATTATCAACATCAACATGTTGATTTGATACATGATTCTGGGCGTCACCATGATTATCAAGCCCAACAACATCATGCACACTTGTGTGAGGAACGTCATCATGATGAATTATACCATCAAAACTTGAAGATTCTACCTTCTCCGCTTTGTCAATATCTTCAATTGTTTGATTCTCCATGAAAATAATATCACGGCTTCTCACAAGTTTCTTTTCAATTGGATCATATAGCCTGTAACCAAATTCATCTAGGCCATATCCAATGAAGATGCATTGCCTTGTCTTGGCATCTAACTTTGACCTCTCATCTTTTGGCACATGTACAAAAGCTTTGCAACCAAATACTCTCAAATGGTCATAGGAAACATCCTTTCCATACCAAACACTATTTGGTACATCACTTTGCAAAGCAACAGCAGGAGATAGATTAATAACATGTGCAGCGGTCAATAAAGCCTCACCCCAAAATGAGTTCGGCAACTTTGCTTCAGAAAGCAAACATCTAACTCTTTCCATCAAGGTCCTGTTCATCCTCTCAGCCAAACCATTAAGCTGAGGAGTCTTGGGAGGAGTCTTCTGGTGTCTAATACCTTGATGCTTGCAGTATTCGTCAAATGGTCCACAATATTCACCACCATTATCAGTACGAATGCATTTCAGTTTCTTTCCAGTTTCTCTTTCAACTGAAGCCTGAAACTGCTTGAAGACACCTAACACTTGGTCTTTAGTCTTCAAGACATAGACCCAAAGTTTTCTCGAGCAATCATCAATGAAAGTGACAAAGTAGAGTGCACCACCTAATGTCTTTGTCTTCATTGGACCACATAAATCAGAGTGCACCAACTCAAGCAACTCTGTCTTTCTCGAAGGGGGTAGGACTTAAAGGAAACTCTATTTTGTTTACCAGCCAAGCAGTGCTCACACTTTTCTAATTTAGCACTTTGAAATTTGACAAAATTTCTTCTTGGCTAGAACATTAAGTCCTTTCTCGCTGATGTGGCTAAGCCTCTTGTGCCATAATGTTGAAGAGCTATCGCTCTCAACCGCATTCACCATATCAACACAAGCAGAGGCCGTAGTCCAGTATAGACCACGACGTTTGTTACCACGAGCCACAACCAAGGAACCCTTGATGAGCTTCCATTTTCCATCACCGTTGGTACTAACATATCCTTCATCATCTAAAACACCAACAGAAATTAGGTGCAGACGAACATCAGGAGCATGTTTCACATTGTTCAAAACTAGTTTAGTTCCAACACTAGTTTCAAACAAATTGTACCAATACCAACCACCCTAGAAACAGTCTCATTACCCATACTCAAGTTCCAAAATCACCAGGAGTATAGGAAGAGAAAAAATCCTTCCTTGATGTCACATGAGATGCGGCACCAGTCCACAACCCAGCTTGACTCATCACAAGCAATATTTATCATGTTTGCATCAAGAACGGTAACAAGATCTTCGGTGGTGACGGTGGCTAGGCAATTTTCATTGCCATCTTCTTTAGTTTCCTCTTTGTTTTTGTTCTCCCTCTTCAACTTCCTGCAGAACTTCTTTGTGTGCCCTTTCATACCACAATGATAGCACTCAATATCCTTAAGTCTGCCTCTGGATTTGCTCTTATTTTGTTCTCTATTCTGAGAACCACGAGTTTTGTTTCTCCCCCTGGGGCCAGTTATCAGGACATCCGACGAAGAGGAAACTTGAGTTTTTTTCTCATCTCTTCGTTCAAGACACTACTCTTGGCGGAATCCATAGAGATACACCATCCGGAGCAGAATTTGACAATGACGTTCTAAATGTTTCCCAAGAGTCTGGTAGGGAACCAAGTAGAAGCAAGCCTTGAATTTCTTCATCAAATTTGATGCCCATAGCAGATAATTGGTTCATGATCCCCTGAAAATTATTCAGATGGTCTGTCATCGGAGAACCATCATGATACTTCAAACTCAACATCTGCTTTATTAAGAACATTTTGTTGTTGCCAGTCTTCCGAGCATACAAACTTTCAAGATGCTCCCATAGGGTTCGAGCATGTGTTTCCCCAGAAATATGGTTCAACACATTATCGTCGACCCATTGCCTAATGAATCCACAAACCTGTCTGTGCAACAGATTCCACTCTTCATCTGTTTTATTATCAGGCTTTACAGTGGTAAATACTGGTTTGTAAAAATTCTTAACATAAAGCAGATCTTCCATTTTCCCCTTCCAAATGGCATAATTAACACCATTCAAAGTAACCATTCTACTTGTGTTGGCTTCCATTGTTTTCCCCAAAAAATATAGTTATCGCAAATCAAAGTAAATCTTTTCTGATGTGGAAGTTCAGACTGTGCTGCAACCACAGAGCATACTCAGATAAAACCTTGGCTCTGATACCAGTTTGTTGGGAAAACGCGGACAAGCACAACAATATATATGGTAAAAGTAATGGAAATAAAATGGGAAAATAACGACACCAAAATTTTACGTGGAAACCCTTCTAAATAAGGGAAAAAACCACGGCCAAGAGGAGCAACTGATATTACTATAGTAAGGAATTTTACACTGTGTAGTCACAAATACAATACTCAAAGTGACTACTACACACTCAAAAGAAACAACACTCTTTTGGTTTCCGTCTTACTAAAATATCGCTCACACTCTATTTTTCTTCACAGACTATTCTTGTATAGTCTATGGAATACCTCACTTTGCTCTCAAAATGGTTTTTCTCTCTAACTTGGTGTGTTCTACAAATGAGCAAGAATGCTCTATTTATAGAAGGATAAAACCATGCCTATGTCACTAATGACATAGGTAAAATAGCAAAGTCAAAAATGGTTTGCAAATCTTACCAATTTGCCAACTACCAAGTCTTAATTTTCAACTCCAATTACTATTCCTTTTTAACAATTGCTTGTACCAATTGAATAGCTAAAGTTGACTAAAAATGGGATGGATTCAACAGCATAGTCAACTATATGTCATCATAGTAATAAGGTCATAAAACTGTTTTTTCATCAACTTCAACCGTAAATATACCTTTTCGTATCTCTTTGAGGCTCTCACATACTTCCCGGCCTTGAACAATACATTTCCTTCCTCCTTTTTCTTTCCTGCAGCTTCAATTTTTTCCTGAGTATTCATATCCAAGGATTCCTTTTCCTGCATGTTTAAGTTTTTTGATGATTAATCTTACTCTTGCCAACAGCAGCGGAACCAGGATGGATACAAAATATGAACAAATAAACACAACGAAGTTAGGGGATTCAACATCTAGTATTTCTAGACTAGGAAACAGATACTTTTTGACCTTGTCTATACAATTTAATTTAGCAGTGGAGGGATTCGGAGTGAATCCCTTCCGCCCCCTTAGTTCCGCCGCTGCTTCCATTATCACTTGCTTAAGATAAGGAAAACAAATAAAAATTCAAGAACACCAACCTTCACAAATGACACCAACTCAACTTCATAATACACGATCGAATTGCCAGGAACAACAACTAATTCTTGAGGAGAGTCGAATGCACCAAATGCATACTCTGGTTGAATTGTTATCAGAGCAATTTCGCCCTTCTTCATTTTTTTCACCACTTTATCTAGTCCATCGACTACTTGTTCTGCATAAAGAATTCAACTGAAGTCAGAAACTATCTAAAAAGACAATGTGCTGGTTGTAGATAGAAAAAAGATATTGAAAGTTCATCAAATAATTGGTATAATCAGTAGAGAAAAGACATTACCTTCATCTATCTTAAACTCAAACGGCTCCTCGTCATCATGTCCTTTCTTCACAAAAACAGTTCCGTCCTGAAGTTCTCCGATTAATTTCACTGCAAGAAAAAGCAAATTAATACAGAGGGATAATCATAAATCTCTATCTGTATCGCAATCACTAAGAAGTTTCTCTTTTTTCGTACCTTTCACAAGAGCACCGTCATTTGGGCTCTCATAGCCCTCTCCTTCCTTCAAAATCCTCTTCAGAACCTTCTTGTCATTTGTTACTTCAGAGACAATCTTCCAAGAAATCAATTCAAGATTTATTTGAAGGGTGGCATTAGGTGGGACACCACCTCCTTCTCCGCTTCCCACTTTACCCGTCTGTCCAAATGCATCTGCAGAGACATCAGTTAATCATCACATAAACGAATACAAAGAACATATCTAGAGCAGAAATGGCTTTAACTTACATTGTGGCTTCACTGTCAACAAGACATTCTCTCCTTTCTTCATTGTCTTAACAGCTTTCGACAAAGCAGGACAGAAATAGCCTATACAAGAAACACCAGATTAATGTTATTAACTCTGCTTCCGAAGGAGATTAAAAAGAGCCTAAGAAGCTATGTTGCTTGGACTCTCCAAAATGTTGCCGCACCCATGATACATCCTCTATAAATGCGACACGCATACATCCACATTTTTGAATAGTCCGAGCAACATAGCTAAAAGAATGCAGAAGATACCATCTTGCACAGTGAATTGCACTCCATCGGATTTTGATACAACCGTTCCATCCTCAAGGCGAGCCTCGTATTTAACTGCAATCAAGAAACCAATAAAGGAAATCACATCAATTCTAAGGTTCTTGAGAAGAAAAACCACAACGGAGATCGTGAAAATTTGATAGTTTACTAACCAAACACTTCATCAAGATCTTTCGGATTCTGCCATCCATCTCCTTCGGCAAGTATCTTCTTGAATATTCCACCATCCTTGCATATGTCTTTGACACTAATCCAAGAAAGCAATTCCACTTCAAACTGTAAAGTGGCATTCGGAGGAATAGTTGGAGGGGATCCAGATTCACCATATGCCATATCTGGAGGTATAGTGAACAAAGCTTTCTCCCCTTTTTTCATTGTCTTTATACCTTTAATCACTTGTCCTATAACAATAACAAATCCATCAAACCTCTAATCACACTTACCAAAACTGTATATATAAGAGTCACTATATACCATATAGAATGAAAAATAAAATTCCATTTTCGAAGATATCAATTGTCATATGTCGTCCCTAAGGCTAAAACTAAATTCGTTCTGATAAGAAAATGGATTTTGGGCCTAACTAACCCAGTGACTAAATGGGTTGCCTAAGACCATATAAAGAAACATATTGCTCCATCCCACACCACATCAATGTGAGACATATGATAAACAAATAAATTGGAAATGGCCTAGCTCTAATGGAACACCGAAAGCATATAAGACAGTGCAGTACTCCATCTAACACCGATGAAGGTCACTAACACGTTCATATACCAAACTATACCAAACCACTAATGCTCTAAAAGAAAGGAGATTACCTTCGCCAAGCTTAAACTTGAATTGGGTGCCACGATCACGACTTGAATCAAATTGAGTTCCATCAAGCAATGTACCCACATAATGAACTGTAAAGACCAATAAAATATTGTTAATCCAAGCAAAATTTCAACCTCATCCAAACTAAAGCCAAAAACTTGCATAATTCTATCATAAGAAACACTAATTGATTACAACTACTATGCCTCAACCCTGATCATATCAACTCCTTTAAATCTTATCTCAAACCAATGTTGTAAGGCCAAAAACTTGCATAATTCAATCATCTCAAACCAACAACTACTACAGCTCAATTAGAGCTCCATTTGAGCTCATCTCAAGCAACAACAACAACATACCTAGTATAGTCCACAAAGTGGATTCTGGAAATTCTAGAACGTACACAAACTTTAGCTAGAGAAGTTGTTTCCAATAGAAACAATCTAAATAAAGAACTAATGAAAGTGAAGGCATACCAAAGTATTCTAAGCAATGACAACAAGGTATATTACAATAATTGAAGGAAAAAAACAACATGTAGTAACACATGGAAGGACAACAAAAAACAACATATAGTAACATATCAAACAACAAGAAACTACCGGAGCAATAATACAACAACTACTGGTTTAAAAATGACTCCATAAATTGAAATCACCAATTAAAGGAAGCTCTTTTTGCTAAAAGATCAATCCTTTAATCCAAATACATACATAATGCATCATTCAAACCACCAATTATTTCCAAAAAAAAAAACATTCTTTCAAAATAGATAACAAGGACATAACTCACCTTCAACTTCATCTCCTTTACTAGGATGCTCCCACCCTTCACCTTCTTTCAAAAGCTTCTTTTTTATCCCACTTCTCCCAATCTCCTTCTCTTCATCAACCTTCATAACCGGGTCGGGTTCAGGGACATCAATATCATCCATCCCCATCCCCATATCCATATCCATTTCTTCAGCAGCAGCATTGTTAGAAGATGCTGGAAACTCAAAATACTCATCCATACCTTCCTTCTTAGTACTAAAGAATGTAAAGGGTATTCACAATTTCTTGAAAAAAACCTCAAAATATAGTTAACTTCAAGCAAAATGCAGATTGAAATTGTGGGGTTTTCAAGATTTGCTGAGAGATTCATTGCAGCTTGTGAGTTTATATAGAAGGAGGTCAGTCTGGGGGTCTAGAGTGTTCTATGAAATGATGAAGTGTTAAAGAAATCCAGAGAGTTCTAAAGAGTTCTTAGCTATGGTGACTGATTTTTAATTTTAATTTTTTTCCACATGTTATAAGAAAATATATTTTTAGTTTAAGATCATAAAATATAAAAATATAATTTTTTTAATTTTTATGTTAAAGTTAAAATATGACAATGTTACTATAATTAATGGTATTTGACTGAAACTCAAAAAGAACAAAAAAGGAAAATAAGTGTTCTTTTTAGGGAAAAATATACCAATTTTTAATACAATAAGGTTCAGTTTCTTGCTTTCATCAAACAATGGGGATTAATACAGAATGATCATATAAAAATCAAAATTCCAGATTCATTCACATTAACCAAAACCCCCAAATTCTCAATCTTTTATCTCTTTTCTCCTAAAAACCCTTCAAAAATGGCGACTGAAATGGCACAAACAGAGCCAGAAGGCATCGATGGAGTTCGTATGACATGGAATTCTTGGCCAAGAACCAAAGTTGAAACAAGCAAATGTATAATCCCAATTGCTTCTTCAATTCAATTGCTTCGTCCTTTCCCTGATCTACCTACCCTACCTTACGCCCCCCTTCGTTGCAAAACTTGTTCATCAATCTTAAACCCCTTTTGTCGTGTTGATTTTCAAGCTTTAATTTGGATCTGTCCGTTTTGTTTTCAACGTAATCATTTCCCTCAGCATTATTCAGGAATTTCGGAAACGAATGTACCTGCTGAGCTTTATCCCCAATTTACTACTATTCAGTATGCGATTCAGAACCCTTGTGGTCAAAATTCTCCACCTGTCTATTTGTTTGTGTTGGATACTTGTATGTTGGATGAAGAATTGGAGTTTGCTAAATCTGCATTGAAAAGGGTTATTGGACTTTTGCCTGATTATGCTATGGTTGGGTTTATTTCGTATGGTACACAGGTGCAGGTACATGAACTTGGATTTTCGGATATGTCAAAGGTTTTTGTGTTTCAGGGTTCGAAGGACTTGTCGAAAGATCAAGTTTTGGATCAGTTAGGACTTGGTAGTATTAGTGGTAGGAAGGGTGGTGGTGGTGGTGTTGGGGTGAATGGTGGACCTAATCATGGCTTGACTAGGTTCTTGTTACCTGCTTCCGAGTGTGAGTATACACTCGATTCGGTGAGTTTTTTTTGGTTAAAAATGCTGTCTTTTTTATCACTTGGAGATTTGAGTGGTAGCTGTTGTTTAATGTTGATTTTGTTCTTTTTTTTTTTTTTTTTCAGTTGCTAGATGAATTGAGTACAGATCAATGGCCCGTGACACCGGGAAACAGAGCATCACGCTGCACTGGGGTGGCATTGAGTGTGGCAACTGGTCTGCTTGGTGCTTGTTTGGCTGGGGCAGGTGCTCGGATTGTTGCATTAGTTGGGGGACCTTGCACGGAAGGACCTGGCGCGGTGAGTGTTTTCTTTCTGTTTTGTTCTTGGTGATCTACAAATTCCAATATCGTAAGGAGTTACTGGAGCATTTTTGAGTGTTTGAATGATTGCTTATTGACAAATGATTACATTTTTGATTGTCTGATTGTGCACAATCTAAATTCTTCTGGAAAAGGAAGGATTTTTAATATTCTTATGCTGCAAATGCCCTTCAAGGCAATCACTTCTTGCTGTCATATAGGCACCACTGTCACCAATCAGTCTCCTCCTGTCTTTCACACACTCTTTAATGTTGCCTCCTTGCTTATCCATGAAGGAGACCATTTGGCTTATCATTGCCTTTTGCAGTAAACCTTCTTAGCAGATGAGTCTACTACTGCTTCTGATGATGTTTGCTAATTGGTCCTCTTTTTTAATAGATTAGCATTGGTATCATTTGATAACTAAAATTTGGGTTAATTGTACATAGGATTTCAACTTTTGTCCAACCAAATCACATGGACTATACCTTCACTAAACATTTTTTTCCCTAAAGAATAACTTGATATATAGGATATCTTAGTGATTTAAGAAGATGAGGATCATAAGGTACTTCTACAACAAGAACATAATCTGCGTATTTATTCTGTTTTCAACTTAAATTGGTCTCTGCCACTCCTCCTCTTCTCCTCTTAATGCTCCTGAATAATCGCCCTATATGTTGAGGCCAGATTTCTAACCAGGAAATTTAATAGGTTAGCAAGTCAAATGATTTAAGAGACTTCTTTTTGCATTAAATCTAAACAATCAATTGGACTTGGCCTCATTCTGAAGAAAGTTCGCCTAACAGTGCTTCTTAAGTGATTTTCTTTTCCTTATTTGTTTGTTTTTGTAGATTGTGTCGAAGGATTTATCAGAACCTGTTCGTTCTCATAAAGATCTACACAAGGATGCTGCACCATTTTTTAAAAAGGCCGTTCATTTCTACGAGGAACTCGCAAAGCAACTCGTCAGTCACGGTCACATCTTAGATGTTTTTGCTTCAGCACTTGACCAGGTTTGACTTGATCAACCACTTGTCTCCATGAACTGTGTTGTTTTTCTATAAGCTTTTGGCGCAAGAGACTGGTGTTCACTTGTCCTTAATTAAAAAGAAAACTGGCGTTTACTTTCAGATGAAGCATTTTATCCTTCACAGTATTTAGTTATCTAGGTTTATCTGTTAAATTATCGAAAAAATATATTAATGTGTAAGCATTTTTTTTCTTGTTGTGGGTATATTTTGATTTTTAGTATTATTAGCCTCATCAATTGAATGTGTAAACTTTACTCTATCCCTTACTGGAGAGGTCTGTTGACTTATTGATGAATCTGATCGATTCATAAGAGATGTTATTTTTTGACTAGTACTGTTTTTTTAGGTTGGAGTTGCAGAGATGAAAGTAGCTATTGAAAAGACTGGAGGACAAGTTGTTCTTGCTGAAAGCTTTGGGCATTCTGTTTTCAAAGATTCCTTCAAGCGTGTATTTGAAGTTGGTGAACAGTCTCTTGGGCTTTGCTTCAAGTGAGCTTTTTGATATGTCATTTAGTTTCCTTCATGTGAAAGCCGAAAGGGTTATGATTTATCCATTTAATATGGTTATTTTGACTGTTGAAAATAAGGGAATTGCAGAGAAGAGATGGACTTTTTGGTGAAAAACTGCTTGAGTTGTGTCCCAATTATGTGAAATTCTTTCTATTTGGTAACATTTAAAATGTTTCCCCCAATATTATTACCAACATTATGTTATACCACCTTCACAAACAACGCATTATCCCAATGTTGAACTGCATAAGCTCCAAAATGCCCTTCCTTTACTCTTACCTTAAATAGAAGAGTGAAAAGGGTTTCCTAGGGGATAGGGAAGGAGAGGGCAGACTTCCATTAAGCTAGGGATGTCCATATTTGGACTGTTTGAGAGGTAAATATTTGAAGTTACCTTGATTGTATTCTGTAGAGTGAGTATTTCTTAAAATGATACGTCTCTCTTCTGCTTGGATGTGCTTTATTTTTCCTTAAACAATTTGATCATGAATCTGATGCATTAATTTTTTTCTAGTGCTACATTAGAGATCAACTGCTCCAAGGATATTAAAATTCAAGGGATAATTGGTCCTTGCACATCTCTTGAGAAGGTTGGTGTACTTTAGTTTTTCATATTCTCAGCCGTAATACATTGACCTAATATTAGACGGCTAACCTGAAAGAATCGACCTGGTAAACCAAGATTTATCCTCAAATATGACAGTTTCAGAAATTATTTGATACTGATCATGTAGTCTTATGCAGAAAGGACCTGCCGTCTCCAGCACAGTTACTGGTGAGGGTAATACTACAGCTTGGAAGCTCTGTGGTCTCGACAAAAACACTTGCTTGACAGTTTTCTATGATGTTTCATCTAGTGAGAAGTCAGATCCTTCAGGCAATATAAATCCACAATTGTACATACAGTTTCTTACAAGGTGCTTGGAAAACTTCAGCGCTACTTTTTTTTTATTGTTACTATTTCTTTTGAAAACAGTTAATGTAACCTGAGATTTACTTAACTTTTGATGGATAGAACATTCTGTATTCAATTTATATTGTGAGGGTATACTAGAAAAAGAAGATGTTGTTGTGTAACCAAAATTTGTTGGTTCTTGGCTGTGCAGTTATCAGAGCCCTGATGGGCAAACAAAACTACGAGTTACAACCATTACTAGGAGATGGCTTGATGCTGGTGTTGGAACTGAGGTCTGTAATGACGAGTTTTGATTTTATATTATCATTTGTAATACAATGAAGTCTATTTTGTTCTTTTTGTATAGTTCACATGTATCTTTTCCCAAGCATAGTGAATGATATCACTTTTATTTGTTTCTAATTTTATCTTTTTATCATAAATTTGTCTTTTGACTAGTACTTCATGAGACTGATAATTTTTATGGGAAGTACATTTCTGAATTGAAGAGCAGTATTCTTTGAAGTAGTACTGCTCCCTTCCCCCGTATTATGCAATTGAATTTCCATTTTGAGATAACTAGAGAAGTTTTATACACTTAACGTCCAAGGATTCAAAGCTCATTTTAAAACTCTTGTGAAGCTTGTTTCGATGTTTGTTCAGTCATCCTCATTATAATTTCAGACTCTATCAATTAATGATAAGCTTTTCCAAGTTGTTATGCTGTATGTTTTTGTGTATTTCTTTCTCTGGAAACTTTTTTCTATGACAATTCTTTCTGGAAGGGCTTTGATGAACTTTCTAGGGTGCATACAAGTGTTGATACTGATGGTGCAATAAATCTATGTTTGTAGGACTTGGTGCAAGGATTTGATCAGGAAGCTGCTGCCGTAGTAATGGCTAGATTGGCTTCTTACAAAATGGAGCTAGAGGTATCATCTTCGAGCTATAATTAGTTCTACACAATATTGTTTGCTCTATTTACTTAATCATGTGTGGATGCCTACTAGTCATCTTTGTCTTTGTTGGCCTTTCCAGTTTGTAAATAGTACAATATCAACTTTTTGGCCTAAAAAATATATTTATACTACACCATGATGTCATGATCTTTACAAAAATATAATGTGAGCACATGCATCATGCCTCCGAGAATCCTAGTTGGCTATTTATACAAGTCCATACTTCCATTTTATACCAAAGATTCAAAAGAAAAAAGTTGGATCTCAACAACGAAGTCTCTATACTCTGAAATGTCTATTCGCACAAAAAGTACGGATGGTAACAGCCTCATCGTTCGACTAAAATAATAAAGTGACATGATGAGGTTGTTGCATATGAGCCAAATAGTGGAAGAATCTATTCCTAAATCTGTTACATATCACGAGATCAATGTTAGAGAGAGTGTGCTTCTTAAGTTTTTTTGGACGGATCCTACTCATCAACTCAATTCTCCTCCTTTTTTCTTTGCATGAAGCATCGTGGAATCTGTCTACCTGAGTTGATACTGTCTTTCAGTTCTTGCTTTTCTGTATATTTAATTGATAAATCCTGATTAATAGATTTCACTTTCCAGGAAGATTTTGATCCCACAAGGTGGCTAGATCGGAATCTGATCCGCCTGTGTTCCAAGTTTGGCGAATATAGGAAGGATGATCCTGCCTCTTTCACTTTGAATCCCTGTTTTTCTCTGCTCCCTCAGTTCATGTTTCATTTGCGGCGATCACAATTTTTGCAAGTAATACAACCCAGCCTCTCTTTTTTGTCCGATTTAACTTTTCAAATTTATATCATGGATGCATGGTCTATTGTCTCTCATTAATGTGTGGACATCACAGGTTTTCAATAATAGTCCCGACGAGACAGCATATTTCCGGATGCTGCTCTACCGAGAGAGTATAAGCAATGCTGTTGTCATGATTCAACCTACACTAATGGCATTTTCATTCAATACACTGCCTTCTCCAGCTTTACTGGATGTGGCATCAATTGCTGCTGATCGCATTCTTTTGTTGGATTCGTACTTCAGTGTTGTCATATTCCACGGAATGACAATAGCTCAATGGAGAAATTTGGGATACCAGAACCAGCCAGAGCATCAGGTACAGTTTATTGCTTTGCCATCTTCTTCTAAATGATGAGATCCTTTATGCTAAATTAGAAATTTGTCTTCTCCATTCCCAATCTTGTGAATACGTTATGGATATATTGGAATTCTTTTCACCATCATTTGTGATTGTGAAAAAAATTGATGTCCATTTTCCTTGGTTCTTTCAGGCATTTGCGCATCTACTGCAAGTTCCTCATGACGAGGCCCAAGCACTCATCCAGGAGAGGTTTCCTGTTCCTAGACTTGTAGTGTGTGACCAGCATGGTTCCCAGGTAAGCATCGTGTTGGGATTGTAAGATTTTGTTGCTCTGTGCTACATCAGCATGACACCCTGTTGTGGAGTATAATGGATCATTAGTTCCTCGAAATCCGAGATGCAAAGTGTTTTCATTTGGTATGATGTGCCTTCTGTTGGGGGGAAAAACAGAACGAGCTTTCGTAGGGTGGGAACTGGGAAGGGGAACCATAATTTCTGGTTGTTTATGCTTATCTTGTTCTAATATCGAAGGTAAATGTCCTAATATTCCCCCATATGCTTTTACCAGGCAAGATTTCTTTTGGCAAAGTTGAATCCCTCAGCCACATACAATAATGCAAACGATATGGCAGCGGGTTCAGATGTGATATTCACTGATGATGTAAGTCTCCAAGTTTTCTTTCAGCATCTTCAGCGACTGGCGGTGCAATCTTCTTGAGAAAAAAAAAACGAGATTCCAGCAGTTCAATTGATACCAGCAAAGAGTGCTTGCATCATCTCTGCTGCCAACCTCTCGTCTTTGCTTCGATTTTGTACTAAATTCCTTGTTAATCATGTAGCTGATTGTAGCAAGGATTATAGCTCTCATATATAATTTAAAGTTTCAATATACATCTTTAGACTATTAGCTTCTTTCATGCTAAAAATATTAACATATACATCTTGGAAGGCTACTTGAGTTGAGGGATTACTTTTACCTGTCATGTTTCGCTTTTGATATGCACAAGGATTTATTATATTTTGAATATGTTTTTAGACATGTAAATAATAGATGTTGTGGCATTATGTAACGTCTTTAACTAACCTTACAGAACTCGTCCAAGATCCACTTATGAAGATATACAATCTACATATAATATTTAGGGACAAGACAAAGGTCATTTTTCTTATGCATGGTAATTCCAGGCTTAACATTTGTGTCAATATCCTCTTTTTTCACCCCACAAGGTAACTCCCAATCAAACGCGTAAAGAAGATTTAATAATGCAAGTTCCATCGATGCAACTCCAAGTGCAATCCCCGGACATCCTCTTCTTCCAGCTCCAAATGGAATTAACTCAAAGTCTTGTCCCTTGAAATCGATGTCACTATTCAAGAATCTCTCAGGTATAAATTCTGCTGAATTTCTCCATATTTCAGGATCTCGTGCAATAGCCCATACATTAACATGAATTATAGTTTTTGGTTGAATTTCATACCCTTCTAGTGTGGATTTTTTCATTGATTCTCTTGGCAGTAGGAGTGGAACTGGTGGATATAATCTAAATGACTCTTTTATCACTGCTTTGAAATAGGGAAGATTTTGGATGTCATCTTCATTCACAATGCCTTTGTTCCCAATTGATTTTCTAATTTCTTCTTGAACTTTCTTCATGGCTTTTGGATTCTTCATCAAGGCTGTCATTGTCCATACTACTGCAGCCGCGCTAGTTTCTGATCCTGCAAGTAACACATTCTACAAAGAAAGAAAATAAAAAAATTGTAATATAACAACTAATACTATAGATATGCTTCAATCCTAACATAACGAAGCTACAAATTTCACTAAGGGTGTTCAATGTTCGTGTATGTGTATGTGAGTGTGTGTGTGTGTGTTTGAGAGATTTAAGACATAAGAGATTACCATGACAATTGCTTTTATATCCTCCAAAGTGAGATCAATTGGTGTTGATTTCTCTTTCTTCAATTGGAGCAAAACATCAAGAATGTCCCCTTCCATGGATTTTGGCCTATTAGGATTAAGATGTTGCTCAATAAGTTCTTCATAAATCTCATCCAAGTCCTTGAAATTCTTATCAAGTCTATTTGTCAATCCAGTAAGTTTATCGATCCAATTTAAAGAAGAAAAAAAATCAGACAAGAAGAAGCTCGTCATCATTGCTGCTGATTCTTCAAAAAGAAAATAAAACCTCCTACTTTCATGTGATTCTTCATCATACCTAATACCAAAAGCAACTCTAAAGATAATACTGCTACTTAGTAAAATCATTAAATTGCTCAAATTGGTTATTTGTGAAGTGACAACATGTTGAGATATTTTTTTGATCATTCTTGATACTTCATCTTCACGAATCGGTCTAAAAGATTATACTTTTTTTAGACTGAACAAATGAAGCACACAAATTTTTCGCATTTCTCTCCAAGAGTCATTGTAAGGTGCAAAGACTATGTCGCGACCATTGTAAGACAATTTTTGCTGCCCAAGATGAGAAGCTCTACTACAAAAGGCTAAATCTTGTGTCTTCAATACTTGTTTTGCTAATTTTGTTGAAGAAATTATAACTATTGGAGTAGAACCAAATTTTAATGAAAATATTTTTCCATATTTTTTGGAAAGTTTCCAAAAATAGATATGAGGGGCTAAACTATCAAATTGATGTAAATTTCCAATAAATGGATGATGGTTGGAAGAATGCTCCAACATCCTTGATGACCTTCTTGATTGTCATTACTTTCCTCATATCCATTTGAGCATGTTATGGATTTTAAAAACGTCACCCTTAACTAGAGATCTCGGCTTCGAGTCCTAGATATGAAGAAAATTTTGTTGAAAGCGTCATTCTGATTGGACCTTTGCAGTGTGCGATCCGAATTTAATCGGGGCTTCAATATGGGCTTCGGATACCGGATAGAAACCAAAAAAAGAATTTTAAAAATGTTTTAGAATCTTTCATGAGCTCTTCATGGGTGATCTGAGTATTTTTTGTAGTCAACAAACAACGAAATTCTAGTAGTGAATACACACCCTCAGTTTTGCCATCACCCTTGGTACCTCAAACAACTTATGTAAATAATATACTTCCCATATTTTTTCTTGTAATATTTTATATGAACAATATAATAACAGCATAGCCTAGATAGAATTAGCCCTTATATATATACATATAGATTGGTCCAGAATTAATACTTTCTTTCTTTAGCAATAAATATTTTGCACATTTTCAAGATATTTGTCAACATAACTTAGATAGCATTAGCCAAAGGCTATATAATAAATATCTTGCAGAGTTACATAATACGCTAAATGATTACTTCCTCCGTTTCAAAAAGGATGACTTAGTTTGACTTGGAACGGAGTTTAAGAAAAGAAAGAAGACTTTTTAATCTTGTGGTTCTAAATTAAAGTTATGTCAAATGTACCAAAATGCCCTTTAATCTTGTGGTCTTAAACATGCCACGTGGAAAGTTAAAGTTAAAATGTTTCCAAAAAAGGAAAGGGGTTATTCTTTTTTAAACAAACTAAAAAGGAAATAGGGACATTCTTTTTGAAACGGAGGGAGTATATGGTATATAATTCATTAAATTTGTGAAGATTCACAAACAGAAAGATCAAACGTGTAACATTTCATTTAATTGATCAAGCTAAAGTTAGTTGTTGATATAATTTGGTTATGCACAACCGTAATTATTGAAAAAAGATTGACTATTGATCATAGACAATCCCTTTCTCGTGAGCTAGCTTTAGGTGATTCTGGTCAAGCCTTTGACACGCCGACCTGAATCCTTGTCAATGTTTACAAAGTTTATGATGGGAATTAAACACAAATCTGAGAGTATCATAGCTCAACTCGCGATCAATTCTGACTTGATCATGAACAAACATACGCGAGGTTTTTGTCTCCCCTGTTTCTTTCTGAGTCATCGAAATAAAGAAAGCATTTGATCAATATGAGTTACAATAACAAGAAATTCACAATATGAATAAGAAACAGAGTTATACCTCTGTAACGTGTGATTTGTCCGAACAGTGATTAGTTTTTTTTCTTGATAACGAGTTCTGTACGATCACATCCTTCAATCGCTTCAACTTCTTCCTTAATTTTCATAGCTGAAGCCTAGAGAGATTTGTTTCATAACTTAATTTGTTTCAGTTTTGGAATATCCGCAAAGCTAAGAGGGATCTCCTTGGGCTTGTTAGAGTCTTTTATAACAAGTGTTTCAAGCAACGGAAAAGATTCCTATGAGGCATCCCACATTGAGATACGTAACTTCACCAGTTTCAAGAACTTAAGTTTATGGAACGTGATATGTCTAAGGCACCACTCATTGATTTATAACAACTATATGGATCCACTCTTAAAACAAGTTTTACAAACCTTGAGAATTTTGTTAAATCTGAGTAGGTATTAAATGGTAGAACTACAAAAAGCTAAAAGTACTCACCTTAATAATAAGAAAGGAAGATGTTATGTTATACGTAATTCGAGCAGAAAGTAATGAATTCAGCTGAATTCACAAAACTCGTCCAAGATACATTACTGAGGATAGTCTACATGAATCTATAGATAATTCTTAGGAATAAGGCAAAGGTCATTTTTCTTATGCATGGTAATTCCAGGCTTAACATTTGTGTCAATATCCTCTTTTTTCACCCCACAAGGTAACTCCCAATCAAACGCGTAAAGAAGATTTAATAATGCAAGTTCCATCGATGCAACTCCAAGTGCAATCCCCGGACATCCTCTTCTTCCTGCTCCAAATGGAATTAACTCAAAGTCTTGTCCCTTGAAATCGATGTCACTATTCAAGAATCTCTCAGGTATAAATTCTTCTGAATTTTCCCATATTTCAGGATCTCGTGCAATAGCCCATGCATTAACATGAATTATAGTTTTTGGTTGAATTTCATACCCTTCTAGTGTGGATTTTTTCATTGATTCTCTTGGCAGTAGGAGTGGAACTGGTGGATACAATCTAAATGACTCTTTTATCACTGCTTTGAAATAGGGAAGATTTTGGATATCGTCTTCATTCAATATATCGCGTTTCCTTTGGACCGATTTTCTGATTTCTTGTTGAACTTTTTTCATAGCTTTTGGATTCTTCATCAAGGCTGTCATTGTCCATACTACTGCAGCGGCACTAGTGTCTGATCCTGCAAGTAACACATTCTACAAAGGAAAAAATAATTAGAAATATCAATGAATGAGGAAGTTATACCACATGTGTGCTACCTATATATATAGCACGTGTGTTCCATGTGAATTTTTATAGATATGTTAGATTGACTGAAATGTTATGGAAATATATCTGTAAAGAGCAGAGTAATATAATACAACAATTTTAAATAAATCTTTAATAATATAAACAAAAAAACACCGCCAAATGAAGGACATATTTTGATGTTTCAAATTAATTCTTTTTAAGCAACCGACGTAACTTTTGAACTTTGGTGAGTAGTAGCAAACTTTCAATAAAGTCACAAATGACTAGTTTGAGCTCAAATAAGAATATAGACTTACAACAATAAAACATTCATAGAAAACAAAATCAAGAAGTCTAATAATAAAAAAACACAAAAATAGAGAAGGAAAAAAAATACAAGGTATACATACTTCGTAAGACTTTGATTGTAATAATATAGATGGAAAAATAAACACAAAATTACTACATAATTTTGCGAGTTCTTATCGACTCTTTCTCCCATATCGTATCAAAATTCAACAATCTTCTTCATCTACTTTAAATATAGAATAAAAATGATAACCTTGTTAGGGTTTCATGAAATAAAAAAGTTGAATTCATGTGGACAAAAATGAAGGAATACCAAAAGATATCATAAAATTTTAGATTAAATATTTAGAGGTTATGGATATGAAAATATGAGAGTTATGGATAATATCAAAAGTATTATAATTGAATAAGTAATTAGATATGAATTATCAATATGAATATTTAAAGCAAATAATGTGAATTTGCACCATTTTGTGAATTTGCACCATTTAAATTATTAAATTTCTTTATTTATCTTAAAGGATAATACTTTGTTAACATAAATTATATTATTTATGAGAACAGTTACGAAAACAGTTTTGAGAAGAAAAGTTGACTAATTTATGTAGATAGATTTAGATTTTTGATCTATTATTATATACATATAGATTAGAGGTAACAAAATATTATTAATTTAGATATTTTACTTAGAAATTAATCTAAAAAAATACAAAATCATTAATATTTTAATATTTAAATTTAATAGTTAAATGTTTTATAACATTTTAATTTATAGTAAAAGTAAATTATTCATTTCGCTCCATTTAAGCTAGTATCGATGCAACATTATTTGATTTCAAAAAAGAAATATATATTAGTGCTTCTATCACTAAATGATAATAAAATTTCTTATTTCTATTGGCATATAAATCTCTAACAGGACTAAAAGATTTTAACAAACATTATACCTAGAATCAACATATTAGCATCACTAAAACTCTAATTGGGTGACCTTGGTGACAAATCTGGGCCCCATGTTTGGATAAAAGGTAAGGTTTACTATAGATTGACAGTTGATGTAAAACGACTAAAACTCCAATTGTGTGACCTTGCTGACAAATGTGGCTCCCATGTTGGATAAAAGATGAGGTTCACTATAGATTGACAATCAACGTAAAACTAATAAATGTATGCTAAATTATAAATGATATTTTCTACTTTTCAAAATAATGGTTTTTTTTAGTCTGTTTAAAAAAGAATGTTTTTTTTTTCGGTAACATTTTGATTTCAACTTTTCACGTGTCATATTTAAAGCCACAAGATTAAAGGACAATTTTGTACATTTGACATAGCTTTAATTTAGGACAACAAGATTCAAAAGTCTTCTTTATATTCTTAAACGCTGAAGTTAAACCAAATCATTCTTTGTGAGAGGGAAGAAATATATAATTAAGAAGATTACCATGACAATTGCTTTTATGTCCTCCGGAGTGAGATCAATTGGTGTTAATTTATCTTTCTTCAATTGGAGCAAAAGATCAAGAATGTCCCCTTTCATGGATTTTGGCCTATTGGGATCAACATGCTTCTCAATGAGTTCTTCATAAAACTTATCCAAATCCTTGAAATTTTTCTCAAGTTTATCTGTTAATCCAGTGAGTTTATCGATCCAACCTAAATAAGAAAAAAAGTCACAAACATAAAAGCTAGTCAACATTGTTGCAGATTCTTCTAAAAGTTCATCAAATCTCCTCTTTTCATGGGCTTCTTCATCAAACCTAACACCAAAAGCAACTCTACAAATAATAGTAGTACTCAGTGAAATCATTAAATTGCTCAAATTAGTTATTTGTGAAGCACTAGCTTGTTGAGATATTTTCTTGATCATTCTTGAGACTTCATCTTCGCGAATTGGACTAAATAATTTCACTTTCTTGTGACTAAATAGATGAAGAACACTTATTTTTCTCATTTCTCTCCAATAATCGTTGTAGCGTTGAAAGACTATGTCACGACCATTGTAAGATAATTTTTGTTGGCCAAGATGAGAAGGTCTACTACAAAATACTAGATCTTGTGTTTTCAACACTTCTTTTGCTAATTTTGCTGAAGAAACTACAACTATTGAAGTAGAACCAAGTTTCAATGAGAATATTTTTCCATATTTCTTAGAAAGTTTCCAAAAATAGATATGAGGGGTTAAACTATCAAATTGATGCAAATTTCCAATGAATGGGAGGCCTTTAGGACCTGGTGGAACATTGGCTTTGGGAAGAAGAAAAATAAGAATGATAGGGAAAGCTACAAAGAGGAGAAAGAGCATCATTTTTGTTTTAACTCCTAGGTAGTCATTTGTTGTATCTTTATATAAAGATATCTTGTGTTAAAGTTCTCTCGTGATAAGTTATTTCGTGAGAAGTCATTCGGGAATAAGTTCTTTCATCTTGTATATAACAGATAATTTATTTTGATCACTATAGCAAAAATGGTGGATTAATAACCAAGGACAACCGAATACCTTTAACCAAACACATGATAAATAATCCTACATTTTATTTGAATTATTATACTTTATATTTTATATCAAACGACTCTTAAGAGTATGATTTACCTACACTAACAATAAGACATTTTGATACATTTGATAGATCTTTAATTTAAGATCATAAAATTTAAAAATCTTCTTTAATTTATTTTCTTAAATTACGTGTCAAATCAAAACAGATTATTCAATTTGAAATGGATGGAACAATAACTAACCATAACAAGTGGAACTAGTTACTTAGAAAATGATACTTAGATTGTTTGGCGAATTACTTTTGAAGAGTAACCGTTCATGTTTTACTAATATATTTAAGGACGACTTTTATTAATATTTGGTTCTCTGTGTATCATTTCATATCATGAACCATATAATATAGTCATAAAGTGGAAAATGTGAAAAATGAAGTGGGACCAAATATAAGTGGAATAATGAGCAAAACTATGGGGAAAAAAAACAATAGACTATGGTCACATAAATATTGTACCTAACCGATCTACTACAACTAGTTACTTGGAAAATAATAATAGTACTATGTTTGGTTTATATTTATTATTCGCCAAAATAATTTTGTTGAGTAGTTGTTTGTATTTGATTAATATTTTTTTTTAAAAATACTTTTATAAATAACAATTTCTGCTTGCTTAAGGTTCCATAAGTGCTTTTGGAGAAAAACTATTTTCCTATTACTTAGAAGAACTTATTTTTCTTCTTAAAAATTGGCTAAACGATCTTAACTCTCTAAAATACGCACGCTTCTCTAGAAATATAGAACTCTTTTAGCTTTCAAAAAATTCGAAATGATCTTATGGATCCCTATACTTATATGAGTTTGTATTAAGGTAACTACTTAATATTGTACATATATACCTTGATGCAATTTTTTATTATTTTATTTACAAACTTTAATTTCTCAACAATTATACTATTAATTATTTCTTCCCTAGTTATAAAATTAATACACCAGGCTAAGTAAGGTTTATTGAATAGTATCAAATAAACAAGAGTAGTGGAGAACTAAAGAAAATCATAATCCACCAAAAGTGAGGGTGAAATCAGGATAATTTTATTATATCAAATTCACTTTATTTAAAATATGTACACATAACTCGAGTTGAAAGCAATGAGAACTCACCCTAAATTATTGTGGAAGTGTATATAATTAGAAATACTTTTTAGAAATAAGGCAAAGATCATTTTTCTTATGCATGGTGATTCCATGCCTAACATTTGCGTCAGTGTTCTCTTTTTTCAAACCATAGGGTAACTCCCAATCAAATGCATAAAGAAGATTTGATAATGCAAGTTCTATGGCTGTAATTCCAAGTGTAATTCCGGGGCATCCTCTTCTTCCTGCTCCAAATGGAATCAACTCGTAATCTTCTTTTTTGAAATCAACATCACTATTCAGGAACCTCTCAGGTGTAAATTCTTTTGGATTTTTCCATATTTCAGGATCCCTTGCAATTGCCCATGCGTTAATATGAACTATAGTTCCTGGTTGAATTTCATACCCTTCTAGTGCGGATTTTTTCATTGATTCTCTTGGTATTAGGAGTGGATCTGGTGGATATAATCTAAATGTCTCTTTTATAACCGCTTTGAGATAAGACATATTGTGTATATCATCTTCATTCACAATGCCTTTGGTCCCAATTGATTTTCTAATTTCTTCTTGAACTTTCTTCATGGCGTTTGGGTTTTTCATCAAGGCTGTCATTGCCCAAACTACTACAGCTGCACTAGTGTCTGATCCAGCAACCAACACATTCTACACAAAATTGGTAGTGAATCAATAACAAAAGAAATTTGACTATGCTACATATTAGAGATGGCAAAATCAATTCATCTCCGCCCTACTAAGTTTAAACTAATTGAGGATACCTCCAAAAACCTATTACGATGTTCTTAATTTTAAGGGGGTATTCGAGTTGGCTCTTAAAAGATGTTTGTAATTTTCTAGATTGATTTAATCCACTATTGGGTTAAAAATACTCAAATAGTGTGACAAGATGGGTCATATATTACAGTCCAAATTAGTTTTCAACTTTCTTTAGAAAGCAAAATATTAAAGTTTGACCAATCTTAATACGATTCATTTTAAGTTAACTAAATTTTGAACGACAATTCAGGTTTGATTCAACCTGCCCATTGTTACCTATATATATATATATATATATATATATATATATATATATATAATTAGATGTGTGCGAGTGCATGTACTACTTGGTAGATTGAAGACATGGGAAATTACCATTAGAAGTCCTTTTATGTCCTCTAAAGTGAGATCAATTGGTGTTGATTGCTCTTTCTTCAATTGAAGCAAAAGATCAAGAATATCTCCTTCCATGGAATTTGGCCTATTGGGATTCTGATGTTGCTCAATGAGTTCTTCATAAAACTCATTCAAATTCTTGAAATTTTTTTCGAGTCTATCTGTCTGTCCAGTAAGTTTATCAATCCAACTTAAAGAAGGAAAAAAATCAGACACAAAAAAGGTAGCCATCATAGCTTGAGCCTCAGCTAAAAGATAATCAAATCTCTTTCTTTCATGCGCAGCTTCATCAAACCTAACACCAAAAGCAACTCTACATATTATCGTACTTGTTAATGAAATCATTAAACTACTCAAATTTGTAATTTGAAAAGACGCAGCTTGTTGAGATATTTTCTTAATCATTCTTGATACTTCATCTTCACGAATCGGACTAAAAGATTGTACTTTTTTTAGACTAAATAATTGAAGCACACAAATTTTTCTCATTTCTCTCCAATAGTCATTATAAGGTGAAAAGGCAATATCATGACCATTGTAAGACAATTTTTGTTGTCCAAGAAGAGAAGGTCTACTACAAAATACTAAATCTTGTGTCTTCAATATATCTTTTGCTAATTTTGCTGAAGAAACTACAACCATAGTAGAAGAACCAAGTTTCAATGAGAAAATTTTTCCATATTTTTTGGAAAGTTCCCAAAAATAGAGATGAGGAGTTAAACTATCATATTGATGCAAATTTCCAATAAATGGAAGGCCTATAGGACCTGGTGGCAGATTTCTTTTTCCACTAAGGAGAAAAATAAACAAAATTGGAAAGGCTACAAAGAGTAGAAAGAGAATCATTTTCTTGTCCAACTACACAAAATAGTGCAAGTCACTTGAAATGGCCTACATATATAGAAAAAATGGATCTTGGGTTAAACTTTTCCTCCTTTTTCCTATTAAAGATGAGTACTTTATGACTTCTGGTCAATATAATATAATTAAAAGAATTTTAAAGTATCACGCCACTTAATAAGATACAAATGGGCAGCTAAAGTTTGAAATTAGAAATATTATAATGGGTTTAAATAGAAATTGGGTTGAGTTTTGACTCGCCCAAGTTTACTTTAGGCTCAAATGAGCTAAAAATTGGGTTGGATCTTGACCCGTCCAATTTGATTCGATTTAATCTCACTAATTTAACATATTGATATTTAACTTTTATAATCACAATTTGAATTTTCGCTCAAGATTTTTTTGTTAAAAAAGCAATAAATGGATAGATAAATCATAAAAGATGTTAAATCGATAATAATTCATACTTTCTATGAACATATCTTAATAAAAAATTCTAAAACGGGTTGAAATTGGAAATTGGATTGGGCTCAATTGAGAATAATCTTCAAATGGGTTAAGCTTAAATGGTTGAGATTGAACCAAATTCAAATTAGAAAAAATTACATGAATTGGTAAATTTTAATAAATAGTTACTGATTTTAGCAATATTTTTTATTTATTACCATTTATAGCAATACTATGTTAAATCTGCAATATGTATTAAAAGTGAATTATATATGCAATATATATGAATTATAATTGTTTTAAAAGTATATTATATTTGTTTGGTAAAAAATTGACACAATGAATTATAAGTATATTAAAATGTATGATAAATGGATTATTTATTATTAAAATTTGTATTATATGTGAATAAAAAAATGTTCTTTGTAATATGAATTAAACTTGTATTATAAATGAATTAACAGTGATCAAGTGGAAAAAATATATATATATATATATATTTGTTTATTTTTTTGATACAATATCTACGAAAAAAGCTAGTGAATTCATCTATATATATATATATATATATTGGAAAATATAAAAGTCATGAAATTGGACCAAATATTAGTGGTGGAATAATGGCAATATATTTTTCATAAAATATGTTTGTCCTCTAGCTAGCAATCAATATTATGCAAACTTTCAAATATAGTAGGCAGCATAAATATTTAGATATCATTATTTTAGACAGAGACTGTTTATATATATTGGTCAAACAACACACTTTATTAATATTTTCTTTAATATTGTGCTAAGTCTTATCATAACAACTAAAAAGGAACGGAGAAAGATATACATAGGGTGAATAAATTAATATATTGTAGGGGAAAATGGCACACCTAGTTAATCCTCAATTATGGATAACTTTTATATTTTGATACTTGTAAGATATGATTAAGTATATTTTATTTTTAATTAATTGACTTGTGTGTGTTTGTCCCTTTTATATAGAAAAAAAGAAATGTTATATTTAAACTATTCTTAGAATTATAACAACACAAACTTAATATAAAGTATAGGTAACTAAATGATGTGGTGGTATATGATTCGTTGTTAAATTTGAAAAGAAGGATCAAACTAAAATTTCATCTCAATTAATTGAAGGTTAAATGTTGATATGATGTGGGCTCTATGCTAGCAGAATAATTGAAAATAAATTAACTACTGAAAATAACTAAATAAAATTTCAATATAGAATCTACCTAACGATTAAGATTCTAGCTAATTGAATAGTGTGATATAAACAAAGTAGTAGTGGAGAACTAAAAGGAAAATTTCTTATATACCAAAAGAGGCTAAGGGTAAAATCGATTTAATATATATACATAATTCGAGTTGAAAGCAATGATAAATTTAGGTGACCTCAAAGAACTCATCTAAATAATTTGGAAATATTTTTTTAGGGATAAGACAGAGATCATTTTTCCTATGCATGGTGGTTCCAGGCTTAACATGTGTCAATGTCCTCTTTTTTCATCCCATAAGGTAATTCCCAATAAAATACATAAAGAAGATTTGATAATGCAAGTTCCATAGATGCAACCCCAAATGTAAACCCAGGACAACTTCTTCGTCCTGCTCCAAATGGAATCAACTCAAAATGTTGGCCTTTGAAATTGATATTACTATTCAAAAATCTCTCAGGTATAAATTCTTCTGAATTTTCTCATATTTCAGGATCCCGTGCAATTGCCCAAGAGTTCACATGAATTATAGTTCTTGGTTGAATTTCATACCCTTGTAGTGTGGATTTTTTCATTATTTCTCTTGGTATTAGGAGTAGAATTGGTGGATATAATCTAAGTGTCTCTTTTATTAGTGCTTTGAAATAAGATATATTTTGGATATCATCTTCATTCACAATACCTTTGGTCCCAATTGTTTCTCTAATTTCTTTTTGGACCTTCTTCATGATTTTTGGATGCTTTTTTAAGGCTGTCATTGCCCATTCTACTGTGGCCGCGCTAGTGTCGGGTCCAGCAGCCAACACATTCTACATGAATTTGGATGAATTTAAGCAAAAAAATTAGAGGTACATGTGTTTATATATGTATGCGAGATGCTTGTAGAGGTAGGTAGGTTCAAGAAAATTACCATGAGTATTCCTTTGATATCATCCGAAGTGAGATCAATTGGAGTTGATTTCTCTTTCTTTAATTGAAGCAAAAGATCAAGAATATCTCCTTCCATATAAAAAATTAGATGATAAATAACACAAGCCATTAAACGGGTGGGCAAGTAATTGAATCAATTTTGACACTTCTAGATTAACGTTAAATGTTTACCAGATATTATGTTTGAACATCACTATTTAATTTGTATGGAATTTTCAAAAATATTAGTATATATCTATTTTGAAATAAGTTATCTATGTAACATATATTGAACCAACAATAACAACAAAATTATTACTAGAAATAATTTTTAGGGACAAGGCAAAGCTCATTTTTCTTATGCATAGTAACTCCAGGTATGGCATTTGAATCAATATCTTTTTTCTTCATCCCACAAGGCAATTACCAATCAAATGCGTAAAGAAGATTTGAAAGCATAAGATCCACCGTTGCAACACCAAGTGCAATACCTACAGAGACGAATTCAAAACTTAATTATTAATATATCAAAAGATTTTCACGTATCCATTGAATACCTGGGCAACCTCTTCGGCCTGCTCCAAATGGAAGAAACTCAAAATCTTGGCCTTTGAAATCAATATCGCTATTCAAGAATCTCTCAGGCATAATTTTTCTGGATTTTCCCATACTACAGGATCCCTTGCAATTGCCCAAGAGTTCACATGAATTATAGTTCCTGGCTGAATTTCATACCCTTCTAGTGTGGATTTTTTCATTGTTTTTCTTGGTACTAGAAGTGGAGACGGTGGATATAATCTAAATGTCTCTTTTATCACTGCTTTGAAATAAGGCATATTATTTTGTATATCATCTTCATTCACAACGCCTTTGTTCCCAATTGATTTTCTAATTTCTTGTTGAACTTTCTTCATGACTTTTGGATTCTTAATTAAGGCTATCATTGCCCATACTACTATAGCCGCGCTTGTGTCTGTTCCACCAACAAATATATTCTACAAAATAATCAAATTGAGATGAAAATGAAAAATATTCTCATAAAAATAGTTGTGTATACTATACATGTATAGTTGATTACTTACCATAAGAATTGCCTTTATGTTGTCCAGAGTGAGATCGATTGGAGTTGATTGCTCTTTCTTTAATTGTAGCAAAAGATCAATAATATCTCCTTCCATGGATTTTGGCTTATTGGGGTTAAGATGTTGTTGAATGAGTTCTTCATAAAACTCATCGAAATCATTATAATTCTTTTCAAGTCTACTAATATTTTCAAATAATTTATCAAGCCAACCAAATAAAGGAATATAATCACTAAAAAAGAATCGCGCTATCATTTCTTGTGCCACAGCTAAAAGTTCATCAAATCTCCTTATGTCGCGTGCTTCTTCATCATACCTAATACCAAAAGCAACTCTACAAATAATAGTACTTGTTAGTGAAATCGCTAAATTACTTAAATTTGTAATTTGAAAAGCAGTTGCTTGTTGGGATATTTTCATGATCATTTTTGATACTTCATCTTCACGAATTGAGCTAAAAGATTGTACTTTTTTTAGACTGAACAAATGAATAACACAAATTTTTCGCATTTCTTTCCAATAGTCATTGTAAGGAGCAAATGCAATATCATGACCATTGTAAGACAATTTTTGTAGGCCAAGAAAAGAAGCTCTACTACAAAATATTAAATCTTGTATTTTTAACACTTCTTTTGCTAAGTTTGACGAAGAAATTACAACTATTTGAGCAGAACCAAGTTTTAATGAAAATATTTTTCCATATTTCTTGGCAAGTTTCGAAAAATAAATATGAGGGGCTAAACCATCATATTGATGCAAATTTCTAAAAATGGTAACCCTAAAGGACCTGGTGGCATAACATGTTTCCTACCCTTTTTGGCTAGGAAATTGAGTACAATTGAAAGAGTTACAAGGACCATAAGAATTATCATAATCAAATTTTTTTTCTAGTTATGATATGATATCATATATATCTCAAATATATTTCTATTTATAGACCTTGTATTAAACTGTTAATCTTCTCATTTTTAACACAACTTAAATGATTTAAAATGGCACGGTAGTGAATTTTTCAAAATGATTTTTTTTTTAAGAGTTTGCTTAGTAGTGATATATATATCTTGGTATTTTCCCTAGCCTAGGGATATGGGACTTAATAAAGGAAACCAAGTACCTAATTCCATCGAAGTGGGGGTATGCGTATGATTGTATGGAGAGTGTACAATATAAATTGGGAGGTCCAATATCGAAAACAATAAATTAGAATTATTATTTCTCTAATATCATGATAAAGAAATAAATATTAGACCTAAAAATATGTGTCCATCCGTTTGTGAATTTGGTTTTATTATGCACAGTACGTAGCATAAGATGCTATATATAGAAGACGAATATATCCAAGTTTGCAAACGTTTTCATATTTTTTCATCTAATTTTGCCAAATGCGCTAAATTTATTTACGTAATGAGCGCTTTATAAATATACGGAGAAACTTTTGGTAGTATGAGCCGGAAGGTTCTAATAATCTATGGTAAATTCAGTTGTTTAATTGAAGCAGACAAAGTTATAATTTAAATATCTATACTAAATTCACTAACAAATTTAAAGAAAAAAATAAAACTGGATTAATTAATTCTACCGCTCATTAATTAATTGCAAAAAAATAAAAATAAAAATTAAGCTTAAAAACTGAAAATTTATACGTAATCATTATTTGTTCATGAAGATAATTATAAAACTACAAGGTATTAATAAACTTTGTATCTTACTAAAAACAATGCGTTAGAAGATAATTACTATTTTCTCAAAAGAACATAAATTTAAAAAATCAAAGAATTCTATGCATATAAAAAATTGTTCGGAAGTGTTATAACCTTATCAATTTGATATGGGCCTTGATCGGCGGAATCACATGGGAAGGTCAGGTATACGAGTATCGGTTAACTTTAAAAAATTATGTAGATATATACATGTGTATATAAAACAATTAAGCATAGTAAAATGGGGTTGGATTAAATCTTGATTCGTCATGTAATTTATTACCTAATCGTTATGATCCAAGTCAATTTATATATATAGGATTGAGTCTTGACCCGATTGATGTCTTAACTCATTATGACGCTCTCAAATTTGACCAAGCCCGCTTAATTACCACCCCTAGTCTGAACTCGGAAAAACAATCATATATCTTAAAAGTACGCTCTAGCCGTTGGAGCTCGGGCACATAATCAGAGTTAGAGTCCTGGCTACATTATTTTGTATGTCATTTAATTAATTTACAGTGTTAATGAATGACAATGAGAATTAGATCTCAGGACGTTTACTTGTTTTGCTATCGTGTTGAGTATGATTATCTATCTAAAATCTTTTTTTTAACCCCTAAACAGTGTCTAGCCGCCTTTATTAATAATATAATTAAAAGAAAATCGTTAGAAGGAGGGCTTGAACCTCCGACCAATCTATCTAAAATCTTAGTTGTTATAATTAACATATTTTATTTACTTAATTATATTATCTACCCTAAGATATCATATTATAAAACAATTAAAAAGGTTATGTCTATAGCGATCCTCTTAGCCGTTTTATTAATTTTGCCTATTTTTCTAAGTTTAAAATTTTTAGTAGCTTTTATAAATAATTTTATGACTTGTGAAAATGAGTGATTTATAATAGATTATTTTGGTGGCTAATAATAAAAGAAATAGAAAGAAAAAAAATAAAATGGGCTAAGCCCAAATAACAATAAAAATAAAAATAAAAAATAAAAATAATAATAATAATAATAATGATGATGGTAAAAGTACAGCTGAATGTCTCGCACAAAATGAACACTACCTGAAGAAAAAATTAATAATAACAAAGTAGAAGAAAAGAAGAGAAGGGGAGAAAAATAATAAAATGGGCTAAGCCCAAATAACAACAACAATAACAATAAAAATAATAATAATAATAATAATAATGATGGTAAAAGTACAGTTGAATGTCTCGCACAAAATGAACACTACCTAAAGAAAAAAATAATAATAACAAAGTAGAAGAAAAGAAGAGAAGGGGAGAAAAAAAAAGGAGTAGAAAAATTGAGAAAAAAGTGTTAAAGGTAATAATTGTCGTCCTTTCTATAATTCCCTTTTAATGATATTTGTCCAACTTCACAAAACAGTGATCATTTGAAAATTCTTAAGTGGAAAATGATATTTGTACTGTAGCAAATAGCAATCAATATAATTAAATAACAAAATAATTTTTTGCAGATTTTTTATGTATAAAAATCATCTCGAGTATCATAAAACTAAAAAAAAAAAAAAAAAAAATTTGTTACTTACGTAATTGAACCAATAGGATGTCTGTCTACTGATCAAACCATGAGAAGATGCTCTTGTGTTAATGTGGGCTACTAAAATGGAGATCGTGTACCATAAAAGTTCTATATTTTCCTTCCATGTTGGAGCTTGTAAAAGAGTGTCATTTGCTTTTCGATTGGGACTTCTATGAGCGATAACGCCCACATATGAGAACTACAACTCATGAATGTACAATCCTTTACATTACTCATTGTTCAAAACATCTCAGATGTGAAGCATACCAAAATTTGCCTATATATAGAATAACAATTTCATAAATAATAGTATCCTTAAAATAAATTTTTTTAATAACCATACTATTAGATAAATAATACACCAATTTAACTAAGGTCCATTGAATAGTGTAAAATAAATCGAGTAGTGGATGAATTAAGGGGTTATAAGATGAAGAATATCAAAATAGGAGAAGGTGACATGTGATTTCAAGATTTCAAATCTAAAAATTTATTATCAAAATAGAAAGGGTTACAATTTATCATCACGTCTTAGATTCACATCTAAGTACAATCTAAAAATAACTTTTAGGAATAAGACAAAGCTCATTTCTCTTATGCATGGTAATTCCAGGCCTAACATTTGTGTCAATGTCCTCTTTTTTCATCCCATGAGGTAATTCCCAATCAAATGCATAAAGAAGATTTGATAATCCAAGTTCCATGGATGCAACCCCAAGTGTCATTCCGGGGCAACCTCTTCGACCTGCTCCAAATGGAATTAGCTCATAGTTTTGTCCCTTGTAATCAATGTCGCTATTCAGAAATCTCTCAGGTATAAATTCTTCTGGATTTTCCCATATTTCAGGGTCCCTTGCAATTGCCCATGAATTAACATGAACTATAGTTCCGGCCTGAATTTCATACCCTTCTAGTGTGGATTTTTTCATTGATTCTCTTGGCACTAGAAGTGGAACTGGTGGATATAATCTAAAAGCCTCTTTTATCACTGCTTTGAAATAAGGCATATTTTGTATATCATCTTCATTCACAATGCCTTTGTTACCAATTGACTTTCTGATCTCTTCTTGAACTTTCTTCATGGCTTTTGGATTCTTCATCAAGGCTGTCATTGTCCATACTATCCCAGCCGCGCTAGTATCTGTTCCAGCAATGAACACATCCTATATACAAGCAAATAATTTAATTAAAATAGCTGTCGAATTATCTTTAAAATAGCAATGTATTGAGTTAA
This sequence comes from Solanum lycopersicoides, assembly GCA_022817965.1. Classification (NCBI taxonomy): domain Eukaryota; kingdom Viridiplantae; phylum Streptophyta; class Magnoliopsida; order Solanales; family Solanaceae; genus Solanum; species Solanum lycopersicoides. Next base: position 109,919,139 of record CM040626.1, on the reverse strand, counting down.
GACATGTGATATTACCATGATAAGTGCTTTTATGTCCTCCAAAGTGAGATCAATTGATATTGATTTCTCTTTCTTCAATTGAAGCAAAAGATCAACAATATCACCTTCCATGGATTTTGGCCTATTGGGATTTTGATGTTGCTCAATGAGTTCTTCATGAAACTCATCCAATTCCTTGAAAGTCATCTCGAGTCTATCTGTCAATCCAAAAAGTTTATCAATCCAGTATAATAAAGGAAAAATATCAGACACGTAAAACCTAGCCATCACAGCTTGAGCCTCAGCTAAAAGATAATCAAATCTTTTCCTTTCATGTGCTTCATCGTCAAACCTAACACCAAAAGCAAGTCTACATATAATTGTACTTGTAAGTGAAATCATTAAATTGCTCAAATTTGTAATTTGAGAAGAAGAAGCTTGTTGAGATATTTTTTTGATCATTCTTGATACTTCATCTTCACGAATTGGTTTATAGAATTGTACTTTCTTTAGACTGAATAGATGAAGCACACTAATTTTTCTCATTTCTCTCCAATAGTCATTGTAACGCGCAAACACTATGTCACGACCATTGTAAGACATTTTTTGTTGTCCAAGAATAGAAGGTCTACTACAATATACTAGATCTTGTGTCTTCAACACTTCTTTTGCTATTTTTGCTGAAGAAACTACGATCATTGGAGTAGAACCAAGTTTCAATGAGAATATTTTTCCATATTTCTTGGAAAGTTTCCAAAAATAAATATGAGGGGTTAAACTATCAAATTGATGCAAATTTCCAATGAATGGGAGGCCAATAGGACCTGGTGGCACATTGTTTTTGCCACACTTTTTGGCTTTGAGAAGAAGAAAAATAAGAATGATAGGAAAGGCTACAAAGAGTAGAAAGAGCATCATTTTTTTTTTGTTTAATTACCTTGGTAGTCACTTGTTGTGTCTTTATATAGAGGGCAACTTTCACATATAGCAAGCATAAAATTCATATTTGTATGCTATAACAAAGTTTGCATAATTGCGCTCCATAACAAACTTATATATGTATAATTCGCTATACATATACAATTGGAGCGAATTGTATAAAACGAGAAAGAGAGAAATTATATACAATTTGAATTGTATAAAACGAGAAAGCGAGAAAGGCAGAATTGAATTGTATAAGACGAGAAAGAGAGAAAGACAAAAAGAGACTTGTGCAGGGAATATACAATTGAATCGAATTGTATAAAACGAGAAAGAGAGAAATTATATACAATTTGAATTTGTATAAAACGAGAAAGAAAAATGAGACTTGGGCAGGAAAATATTTATATTGTATAATTTTAAGTGTATCAGACGAAAATATATGTATTTGCATGCGTTTATACAATTTTATCTCCTTTTATACAATTAGAAACACAATTTATACAATTCTATTGTATAAAGCGAGAGAGGCGAGCGACAGGAAGCGAGCGAGAGAGGGAGAAAGTGGCGAGCGAGAATATGAGCGAGAGAGGGACTGACAAACAGTTTGCTATGAAACAAAAATAAATCAAAGGGTAGCTACTATATTTATTTTATATTATTAGTTTGTCATTCTCTACAATTATCCCTTATATAAATCTATAGTGTGTTAAAGACTTTAAAAGTCATCAAAACTTTTCTCTTGAAGAGTATAATTTCCACATCCAACAATATAAAATTTGTCTGATCATGACCTAAACATATATGTTAATATCAAGGGGAAGTTAAATATTTTGATTCTTGATGAAAACTACTCATAATCGTTAATTAATATACATATATTATACATCTGGCGACTTTCTTTTTTCTAAGGATAGCTCCTAATTTTTCCAAAGCTATCCCTTAAAAATCATTTTGTAACACTTTTTTTTCGGAATTAGGGATGTACATGACCGTGTTGGTTCGGATTTTTCAAATATCAAACCAAATCATTCGTGTAAAATTTTAAATTTATAAATCAAACCAAACCAATAGAGTTCCGATGTTTTCGGGTTTTTCAACCTCGGGTTGGTTCGGGTTTTTCAAATACCAAACCAAACCATTGTGTCAATTTTTAAATTTATAAATCAAAACAAACTAATGAACTTCGGATTTTTTCAGACTTTTGTATTTTTTTGGTAAAGCTTGCATACAAACATATTATTAACTTGTGCCTCAAATATTTCTTTAGTCCAACCAAAATACAATTATCTAAGGTGTTTCTTAAAAACAATAACACAAAATATGAGATGAGTATTGATGACACAAAAATATTCACTAAAAAATAATAATGAAATCATCATATACAATAAATATTGTAAAGTCATAATGAAAATAATCATAATTTAAGAGTACTAAATCATGCTAAAATAAGTTTAATAAGTATTAGTTACATTTTTAAAAATTTTGAGGAAAATTAAATTAGATAGTGTATTTAATTGTCTAACCAATGTAAAACTAAAAAAAAAAATATTCAAGATTATTGTCATTCTTAGTGTTGAATTGATCTTCTTTTTGCATTAATATTAATTTAATTTTGATTTTAAGTTTTATAATAATTATCAACATCTATGAACTATAATCTTTATTGGACCATTTCAAATTCTAAATTTTAAACTTGAAATAATATATTAAAAGATAAAATTATGAAATAGTATAAGAAATATATATATATATATTTTGGTAACAACTGTAAAAGATTACCATAACCATCAAAAAAACAATTACAAGTAAAGAGCACCTTATTTCTATGGGATTAGCTGAAATGAGGTCTCCAACAAAACAAACAACTAATTACATCTCTAGTTCTCTAATAGAACTTCTACAATTTTGTGCTCTCTTAGTTTTACAAAGTAAACGTATTCTCTCCCCTATCTCCTTTTTTATTTGTGTGTAGGGGCGGGAACTTCAGTCCATATCAATAAAATTAGTCTATTTTAATCATATTTAATGGCTTGGATTACTCATATTTTAATTGGTTAAATATGAGCTTCAAATCGTTTTAAGAGTCTTAACAAATATGGTCAAAATGAGTTAAATATGCACATTATAGATTATTTATTTTTATTTTCACTTTCACTCAAAATTCTTAATTCTGCTAAAAACTAAAAAAATTAGTATTACTTTTCCAAAAATAGATTTTTTTTTCTTAAAAAAAAAATAGGGGTAGGTTGGTGGAAGGTGGTGGCGGAGGGAGGGGTATAATTCATTTTTTTTTTGCCAAAAAGTTTTCTTCTTGTTTTTGAAAAAAAATAAATTAGGGGTAGGTTGATGGAAGGTGGGTGGTGGGCGGAGGGGGGAGGTGGCGGAGGTAGGGGGTTAATTTTTTTTTTTTTTTTTGCTAAAACAGTTTTTTCTTGTTTTTGAATAAATAAATAAATTTAGGGGTAGGTTGGTGGAAGGTAGGGGACGGGGAGTGGCGGATGTAGGGGTAAAATATTATTTTTTTTCCAAAAACAATTTTTTTTTTTGTTTTTGAAAAACAAAAAAATGTTAGGGGTAGGTTGGAGGAAGGTGGGGGAGCCCTGGAGAGGGGCTAATTTCTTGTTTTGAAAAATAGATTTTTTAAAATGGGTTGAAACTATTTTAACCAAATCATTATTGACCAAATCCATATTTGCCCATATTCTATTTGGATGGATTGTAATCCAAACCATTTTTGCTCAATCCATATTCAATCCATTCAAATCTGATCCGATCCAACCATTTGTCACCCTTATCCATATCTGCGACAGCCTCTATAATATCTAGATACTTATTTCTAAATTTCTTCCAGTTTTTAGCACGCCAAGTATGATAAAGCGCAGCTCCACAACAAGTTGCTATAACCTCCTTCTGAAATTTCCTCCAATGCTTCTTCTTGATATCAAAGTAAAAAATTTTATGTATAAAATAAAATTTTATAATTACATATATAATGTCGGGTTGATTTGGTCTCGGGTTATTTATTTTTTTAAGTTAAAACCAACCCAACTCAAATATAGCCAGTTTTTTTTTCCAATATCAAACCAAGTTAAACCAAACCATTAGTCAATTTTTTTTTTCCGTTTTAACTCTATTTTCGATTCGATTTTATACATCCATATTTAGAATTATGACATTGAACTTATCTTCTTTTTTTTTTGCTGTTGTTTGTAATAAATCCTTTTAACTACTAATTGTATACTTTTTTTTATTTACTCATTAGTAATTACTTACTTGTCTATAGCTTGATATTTTATGGAGCTAGTTATGTAATAGATGCTTTTTCACCACAATTCAAGAATTCTAACCTTTTATGTAATTGTATTTACTCGTGTTTTGTTTTCATGTGAGATCATTCCACAACCATATAATATGACATGTGAAATAATGGGACACAGGTCACGATTCATGAAAGTAACACAACAAAATCAAAAGAAATTAATCAAAGTTGTCTACTCAATAACTTAAAGTTAAAATTAGTGAATTAATTTAAATTGTTGTCTACCTAATAATTTAAATTAAAAATATCAATAGATATATATAAGATATGTCTACGGTGGATAATCTACATCTAGAAGAATCTGTAAATTTATATGAGTATTTATGTTAAAGATCCTAAAAAATTATTGGCCACGAAAATTAAGGCTTGAAAAATAACCTTTGTCCTTTAGCAATCATATTTTCCAGATATTTATCACTAGAAATAAGATTACCAAGTTAAGATAATTCACATTAATCCTTTTGGATGACTTCGTGTAAATACTGGGTATGGTGAGATATGAGAGCTAATAGTTCAAAAATAAATATGTATTCAAAATTAGATGATAAAGATAAATATATCAAAAAGATATGATAATAATAAATCATAACTATTTCCTTTTACTTGTTGTATCTTAATAAAAGGGAGGGCCTGTTTAATTTTGGGAGTGATATATGGACGTTTCTTTGGATTTGAACTAATTAAAATAGATTGAATTAATAAATATGACATTACATAAATCGGTATAAAGTTTCACTTTGAATCAAAATAGACCGAACAATATAGGCTAAACAATAAGTACAGATTATACACCAATCTGTCCAATTTAACCTTATTTTTGAAATATTTATTTGTAGTAGCAAATAAGAAAAAAAGTTTAATTAAGCTAATTTATATATAAATAATTAAAAATATTTTTTTTATACATCTCACCTAATACATCCTCCCAAGTGTTGGTTTGTGTTTGGGCTAACTTACAAAGTTTAGGCCAAAAAAGCCCATCAAAATTATATAATTGGGATCCGGCTCTCCTCCATTACTCCTTCCCTCCATTTCGTCAAATGCACGACTAGATTAGAGATACGTGTCATATTAAAAGTTTAAAGGTCAAAATTATATCATATGAACAAATATCATAATCATAGTTAAAGTCAACTAATTTTAGAAAGTTACTCTCCAAATTTGGTAAGAATTACAATATATTCATTCCATACAAAATTTGATATTTATTAATATCTTTAATTTCATCTTATATTTTTAATTTACAATTTAATATTTAAATACTAAAAAAGTTATCCAATCAATTTAAATGTTTTTTTTAAAATTAAATTTTGTTGAAATCTAATTTTATTTTAAGCTATTTTTATAAGAAACAAGAAGGTGTCTATTTTTATTTATCTTACTAATCCACTCCAATTATATTTTTAGATTTTTATGCATGTTTGTTTATTTTGGAACAAGTTTAAGTACTCTGAAATTGAAAGTTTTATATGATTGAAGTTTCGACAAAAATGTTAATCTTTATCTATATGTCACAAAAGTACTGAATACATGCAGTTATGTATGATTAAAATTCAAAGGTACTAATTATTAAAAATAAATACTGATAATTTTATGAACGGAATAGTAACAAAGCTCTCGTTATTTAAGCACATGCATGCAAGGAAATTAAATATGTTACAATTATTTGTCTAAAAAGGGATTATTATTTTTTTTTGTTACAAATAAATGAATATGCAAATGAACTAATACAAATATATATTAGCTATGTAACATATATTGAACCAAGAATACATATTTTAGATGAAAACACACTACTCTTTATTATCAAATAGCAACAAAATTACAATGAAAGTTAAAGTGGCAAGCCACACCATATATTAAACATAAGTGAAGAGAAACACTATTCTCATTTATTTATGGATTTATTAGACATAAAATTATGACTAAAGATGTAACAAATCTAGAAATAATTTTTAGGGACAAGGCAAAGATCATTTTTCTTATGCATAGTAACTCCAGGTATGACATTTGTGTCAATATCTTCTTTCTTCATCCCACAAGGCAATTCCCAATCAAATGCATAAAGAAGGTTTGAAAGCATATGATCCACCGTTGCAACACCAAGTGCAATACCTGTAGAGATGAATTCAAAACTTAAATCTTTATAGATCAAAAACATGCATACAAGATTTTCACGTATAATATATAATAGTTACATTAAATACCTGGGCAACCTCGTCGTCCTGCTCCAAATGGAAGCAACTCAAAATCTTGGCCTTTGAAATCAATATCACTATTCAAGAATCTCTCAGGTATAAATTCTTCTGGATTTTTCCATATTTCAGGATCCCTTGCAATCGCCCAAGAGTTAACATGAATTATAGTTCCTATCTGAATTTCATACCCTTCTAGTGTGGATTTTTTCATTGTTTCTCTTGGTACTAGAAGTGGAGCTGGTGCGTATAATCTAAATGTCTCTTTTATCACTGCTTTGAAATAAGACATGTTTTGAACATCATCTTCATTCACAAAGCCTTTGGTCCCAATTGATTTTCTAATTTCTTGTTGAACTTTCTTCATGACTTTTGGATTCTTAATTAAGGCTATCATTGCCCATATTACTGTGATCGCGCTAGTGTCTGTTCCACCAACAAATATATTCTACAAAACAATCAAAATTTAAAGAAAAATGAAAGAGATGGTCATAAAAATAGTTGTGTATACATGTATACTATTGTTGTATACAACTTAAATTCTTTATCTATAGGCATATATTGGTTATATATACTAGACATGTATAGTTGATCACTTACCATGAGAATTGCCTTTATGTTGTCCAAAGTGAGATCGATTGGAGTAATTGATTGCTCTTTCATCAATTGTAGCAAAAGATTAATAATATCTCCTTCCATGGATTTTGGCTTATTGGGATTAAGATGTTGGTTAATGAGTTCTACATAAAACTCATCTAAATCTTTACAATTTTTTTCAGATCTACTAATATTTCCAAATAATTTATCAAGCCAACCAAACATAGGAAAATAATCCGTGAAAAAGAATTGCGCCATCATTTCTTGTGTCACGGCTAAAAGTTCATCAAATCTCCTCTTTTCATGTGCTTCTTCGTCATACCTAATACCAAAAGCAACTTTATAAATAATAGTACTCGTTAGTAAAATCACTAAATTACTTAAATTTGTAATTTGAGAAGCAGTTGCTTGTTGGGATATTTTCATGATCATTCTTGATATTTCATCTTCACGAACCGGACTAAAAGATTGTACTTTTTTTAGACTGAACAAATGAGCAACACAAATTTTCCGCATTTCTCTCCAATAGTCATTGTAAGGCGCAAATGCAATATCATGACTAGGGGTGTACATGACCGGGTTGGTTCGGGTTTTTCAAATATCACCAAACCATTTGTGTCGAATTTTTAAATTTATAAACCAAACCAAACCAATAAAACTCGGGTTTTTAAACTTTGGGTTTTTTCGGGTTTCTTCGGGGGGTTTCGGATTTTCGGGTTTTTTCGATAAAGTTTTCATACAAACATATAATTTACTTGTACTTCAAATATTTCTTTAGTCCTACCAAAATGCAACTATCCAAGTTATTTCTCAAGAAAATAACAAAAAATATGATATTATTAATGAAACTAAAATATCCAACAAAAAATAATAATAAAATCGCGTAAAAAAATATTGCAAATTAATAAGTCATAATGAAATTGATCATTATTTAAAGTACTAAATCATGCTAAAATAAGTTTAGTAAGTATTAATTACATGACTAAATATTAAAAGAAGTAAAATTAGATCATGTATTTTAATTGTCTAAATCTATGTAAAACTAAAAATAAATATTCAATATTATTGTCATTCTTAGTGTTGAAATGATTTTCTTTTGCAGTAGTATTAAATTGATTTTTATTTAAACTTTATTATAATTACCAATATGTATGGACTATAATTTTTATTAGATCATTAAGAATTTTAACTTCCAAACATGAAATAAATATATTAAAAGATAAAAAATATGAAAAAGTATAAGAGATATTTAAAAATTATATCAAAATAAGTATTTTTACGTATAAAATAAAATTTTAAAATTATATATATATAATATCGGATTGGTTTGGTCTCGGATTGTTTTTTTTTACTTGAAACCAACCCAACCCAAATATAGTCAGGTTTTTTTTCCCAACACCAAACCAAGTCAAACCAAACCGCTAGTCGGTTTTTTTTCGATTTGACTCAATTTACGGTTTGATTCGGTTTTCGGTTCGATTCTGTACACCCCTAATCATGACCATTGTAAGGCAATTTTTGTTGGCCAAGAAAAAAAGGTCTACTACAAAATGTTAAATCTTGTATTTTTAACACTTGTGCAAATTTTGCTGAAGAAATTACAGCTATTGGAGTAGAATCTAGTTTTAATGAAAATATTTTCCATATTTCTTGGCAAGTTTCGAAAAATAAATATGAGGGGTTAAACCATCAAATTGATGCAAATTTCCAATAAATGGTAACCCTAAAGGACCAGGTGGCATAACATTTTTCCTACCCTTTTTGGCTAGGAAATTGAGTACAATAGGAAGAGTTACTAAGAGAATAAATATTATCATATTCATTTTTTTCTAGTTATATGATCTCATATATATCTCAAATATATTTCTATATATTTATAGATGATCTTGTATTAAAATGTTAACCTTTTTCATTTTGAACACAACTTAAATGATTAAAATGGTACGGCTGTGATTTTTTTCAGAAAGATATTTCAGTTTTTCTTTTGCCTTCTTGGTTATCCACTTGTATATGATTTAAATCCAAAAATATTAATATGGAATTAGTCATGAAAATGTGTTTCATTCATAATTATTTGAATTAATGTACATTTTTTCAAAGGTTATGTTAAACTCTATATTAATGTACCACAAATTTCTCAAGTGACGTGATCCTTTTAAAGCTAAATTTCTGTTACTTCTACGCATGTACGTACTTAATAATGAGAGTTTGTTGACTTGTTCCCATTTAATCATTGAACATATGGTCAAGCCAACTCAGTGTTAATTTCGGATATTCATATTGAAATTCGACTAAATTCAAATTCACGCGAGAAGTCCCATATTAGATAAAGCGCTCCCTAACAAAGTCGACTTCGTACACATTACCACTCCACTACCATCTTTGTTGGTCAACTCTTTTGAATTTGGTACGAGTTAATGATTCATTCATTTAATTGATTGATTCATTTTAATTCGCTCAAATTTTTATTTAATTAATCAAAAAATCAAAGTTTATGTAGGTATTGTACTTCTTGTTGCAATGGTAGAGCCGTATAATAGTATCAAATCTTCTATATGCATTTGATTGAAAAATGCCTTTTGGAATAAAGATAAAAAATATCGACACAAACATTTATTCTGAAATTATTATATATACGGAAGAAAAATGTGAAATAAGAATATGAATATTAATAAGAGTGCCTCCTCCATTCCAACTTTTAAAATAGTAAATATAACTGTCCTTTTTCGATTTTATGAATTAAATCAAATCAAATTAAAGAAAATTCTCGAAATGAATAGACAGCTTGTTCTGTGAGTTTATTATAAGTTAGTATTTTTTTTACCAAACATTAATTATTCAAAATAGTGTTGTACTAATTTCGAAAGAAGATATTCATATACGTTTCATTATATATTTTTGTTGATTAGAGCAATTTTAGTAAGTAATCATGAGTAATATAAACAAGGATTTTATTGAAAGCAATTTTTGTTTATATATTGAAAAATATTTATATGGTTTAGTTGATTTTATATGCAAATTAAATGGATCGTCTAAAGTTGATGTGGCATGCAAGTTAAAAATAAAATAAATAAATAAATAAATAAAAGATGTTACAAATATAAATATAATTAAGTAATTTATTTTATATGTAATTAATAAAGAAAACTTACTTTATGACGTGTAAGTATATAAATAAAAATATTCTTTTATCTTATGCGTGATTTTACGTATAAAAAGATAAAAACAATAGTAGAACTTTCCCTACTTTTTTTATTTTTTAACTTAGAAGTCATCAATTTTGATTTTTTCAGCCATCCCATATGGGCTCTTAGTAGGTGATATATGTCTTGATAAAAGGAGATCAAGTACCCTAATTCCATCGAAGTGGGGTATGCTCAGAATTGTACATTTGGAGAGTGTACAATATAAAAATGGGAGGTTCCACATCGAAAAATAATAAATTGGAATCTATATGACTTGGATAATATAATAAAAAAAAAAATATTTGACGTAACTCAATCTCAAAAATTTGCTCAGATGAAAAGAACTACTCAAAATCATATGAGGGGGATCAAGGACCTCTTATCTAACTTTTGGTCAAACAATATATTAATACTAAGAACTTCATCAAATATATATATATATATATATATATATATATATATATATATATATATATATACTAAAGTTAAAATCCAGTTACTAGAACCTGAAATTATTATTCAAATTCTAAACCTACAAATTTAAAATGTTGGTATTGCCTTGAACCCATTAAATCAAGAGATCAAATAGGATGTGATTTATAATTTCAAACTCAAGTCCCTTACGTTCTAAAAATGTTGATTCAACATTTAAAGTTTATGAATTTCTTACAACAACTTCAAATTGATTCTATAAATCTACAATAATAATTGAATTTTCGATATATATATAATCTAAACAACAACAATAAGACATATAAATTCGTAACAAACCTTCTAGATCTGCGACCGCAATAATATCCTAAATATGTGTCTATCCGTTGTGAATTTGGTTGTATTATGCGCAGTAGCATATAGAAGACATATATATCCAAGTTTGCTAACGTTCTTCATATAAACTCATCTAACTAATCTAAAGATAAGATAACATAATTGATGCGTGTCTAATTTTGCCAAATTCTTTTATATGCGCTAAACTTATTTACGTAATGCACATTTTATAAATATATGAAAAAACTTACTGAAGTATGAGCTAGAAAGGTCTAATAATTTATCATAAATTCAGGTGTTCGATTAAAGCAGACTAAACTATGATTCGAACATCTATATCAAATTTACTAAATAATTTTAAAGGAAAATTTATAATTGGACTAATTAATTCTACCGCTCACTATAAAAAAAAATAGTTTAAGCTTAAGAAAATGAAAACTTATGCGTAATCATTATTTGTTCAAGAAGATAATTATAAAACTACAAGGTATTAAAACTTTGTATCTTACTAAAAACAATGCGTTATAATCATAAGATAATTATTACTTTCTTAAAGAACATAAATTTAGAAAAAATCAAAGAATTCTATGCATATCCAAAATTGTTCGGAAGTGTTATAACCTTATCGCTTTTATGCTAAATCTGATATCGGCCCAGAGGTGGAATCAGGTGGAAATATTAGGTATACGAGTATCCGCTAACTTTAAAAAAGTTATATATATATATATATATATATATATATATATATATATGTTTTGATTTGTCATATAATTCGTTACCTAATTTGTTTTAATCTAAGCAAATTTGAGTTGGGTTAAATCTTGACCTGATTGATGTCTTAACTCATCATGACCCACTCAAATTTGACATGACCCGCTTAATTACCACCCCTAGCATGAACTCCGAAGAACAATCATATATTTTAAAAGTACGTTCTAGCCTTGGATGAAAGCTATAAGGTTATAACACTTGACCGGAGTTGGAGATCTCAGGACGTTTACTTGTTTTGCTATTGTGTTGAGTACAATTATCTATCTAAACACTTTTTTTCCAACTCCTAGACAGTGTTTAGTGGTCTTTTATTAATATTATAATTAAATGAAAATTGCTAGAAGGAAAGCTTGAATCTCCGACCTTGTGTTTATCTATCTAAAAATGTAATTATTAGAATTAAAATACTTTTATTTACTTAATTATATTTTTAGATATCATATTCTAAAATATTTTAAAAACTTATGTCATTGCATACCTAAACAAACTTCGAGATTCAGAATCCGAGGTGATGGATTTTTTTTTTTTTAAAAAAAAAAGCTTCGAGATTAAGTAGTGATGTCATTCTCAAATATTACTTATTTCATTTGAACAAAAAAAATGTGTATAAAAGCAATTCATTATATAGAAGATATATTTATAGGTTACATTCCAAGTTGCACTTTGGCAGTGACACAACAAAATCATGATGTTCTTTCTATTATTTTTAGTAGCTTTTCCTTTTATTCTCATTTTTCTTCTTAACAAAACCAAAATAAGTAGAAATACCAATCTACCACCAGGTCCTTTAGGTTTGCCAATCATTGGAAATTTGCATCAATATGATAGTGTAACTCCTCATATCTATTTTTGGAAACTTTCAAAAAAATATGGAAAAATATTTTCATTGAAATTTGGTTCTACTCCAATAGTTGTAATTTCTTCCGCAAAATTAGCAAAAGAAGTAATGAAGACACAAGATTTAGCATTTTGTAGTAGACCCTCTACTCTTTGCCAACAAAAATTGTCTTACAATAGTAATGACATAGTATTTTCACCTTATAATGACTATTGGAGAGAAATTAGAAAGATTTGTTTGCTTCACTTATTTAGTCTCAAGAAAGTTCAATATTTTAGTCCGATTCGTTTAGATGAAGTCTCAAGAATGATAAAGAAAATATCTCAACAAGCTGCCGCTTCACAAATTACCAATTTGAGCAAAATAGTGATTTCACTTACAACTACAATTATTTGTAGAGTTGCTTTTGGTATTAGGTTTGATGAAGAAGCACATGAAAAGAGGAGATTTGATGAACTTATAAATGAGTCTCAAGATATTTTGGCTAGCTTCTTTGTCTCCGACTTTTTTCCTTCTTTAAGTTGGATTGATAAATTTACTGGAATGAAAAATAAACTTGAGAAGAATTTCAAGTGTTTGGATGAATTTTATGAAGAACTCATCGAGCAACATCACAATCCCAATAGGCCAAAATCCATGGAAGGAGATATGATTGATATTTTGCTACAATTGAGAAAGGAGCAATCAACTCAAATCCATCTCACTTTGGACAACATAAAAGCAATTCTCATGGTAATAAACTATGCCTTAATGTATATGCATTTAAATTTAAATATGACACATGTCTCTAAACTCTGTTATTTTCCTATTAACTTATATGTTTTTTGTAGAATTTATTTCTTGCTGGGACGGAAACTAGCGCAATTACAGTAATTTGGGCTATGACTGCCTTAATGAAGAACCCAAAAGTCATGAAGAAAGTTCAAGAAGAAGTTAGAAAAACAATGGGGAAAAAAGGCATTGTAAATGAAGATGATACTCAAAATATGTCTTATCTCAAAGCTGTAATAAAAGAGACATTTAGATTGTATCCACCAGCTCCAATCCTAGTGGCAAGAGAGACAATGCAAAATTCAATAGTAGAAGGATATAATATTCCACCAAAAACAACAATTCGCGTAAACTATTGGGCTATTGCAAGAGATCCTGAGTACTGGGAAAATTCAGAAGAATTTATACCCGAGAGATTCTTGAATAATAACATTGATTTTAAGGGTCAAAATTATGAATTTATCCCATTTGGAGCAGGGCGGAGAGGTTGCCCAGGTATTCAACGTTGAATATATAATTCATACAATTATAAGTTCAATTGAATCCACAATTTTTATATAGAATTTTCATGTAGACTATATATGAAAAATATGAAAAGTTATAGTAGAAATATAGTTCTTATCGTATTTTGAACCATATTTAAAAAAAAATCAAAAATTTAAATTCGTCTCTGCAGGTCTAGCACTTGGTGTTGCAACAGTGGAGCTTATACTATCAAACCTTCTATATGCATTTGATTGGGAATTGCCTTTGGGGATGAACATAGAAGATATCGACACAGAGAGTTTGCGCGGAATTACTATGCATAAGAAAAATGATCTTTGCCTTGTCCCCAAAAGTTATATGTAGACTATTTTAGTGATAGCTTGTGCATGCGGAATAGAAGGTAGAATAAGAATATGAATATTAGGAAGAGTGTTTCCCCCTTTCCAATTCTTATATAAGTAGTAATGTAATTTCCTTTTTTGAGATGAATATTATAAAGCTTATGTTTCATTTTCTATTATTATGTTTTGAACAATATTTGCTATTGATGAGTAGTTTGGCCAATTTATGTATAATAAGCACTCAAAAGGGTACAAGCTTAAAAAAAAAAAAAAAAAAAGGTAGGCATAAAACCATACGACCATATATTAAATACGGATGACAAACAAAAGCATACATTATTAATTAATTTAAACGTTGAAGTTCGGTACCGGCGAAGGCTTCCAAAGGCGACAAGTTTTCCATACTAGTTATTACCTTACGCTGCCATTTTTCTAATATTATTGAATAGCATGGCCTGGGACTAAGATAACTCAAGTGGGAGAGCCGTGTTATGGGTGACCTTATTGCACGGTTTGTTTAGTTTCTAGTAATAATTTCTAGGAACAAGGCACAAAGGTTTTTTCTTATGCATAGCAAGTCCAAGCAAAACATCAATATCAATGTCTTCTATGTTCATTCCATGAGGCAACTCCCAATCAAAAGCGTAAAGAAGATTGGAAAGTACAAGTTCCACAATTGCCGCACCAAGTGCCATAGCCGGGCACCCTCTTCTGCCTTCTCCAAATGGAATCAACTCAAAAAATTTGGCCCTTAAAGTCAATATCACTATTCAAGAACCTTTCAGGTATAAATTCTTCTGGATTTTTCCATATTTCAGGATCCCTTGCATAGCCCAAAAATTAACATGAACTATCGTTTTTGGTTGAATTTCATATCCTCCTAGTATGGAGTTTTGCATCGTCTCTCTCTGTATTAACAATGGAGCTGATGGATACAATCTAAATGTCTCTTTTATCACTGCTTTGAAATATCGAAGATCTTGGATATCATCTTCATTCACTATGGACTTTTTCCCAACAGATTCTCTAATTTCAGCTTGAACTTTCTTCATGGCATTTGGTTTGGATATCAAGGCTGTCATTGTCCAATTTACTGTAGTTTCAGTAGTGCCTGTTCCACCAACTGGCATATCTTACAAGAGAAAATTAAAAGAAACATTTCATATATCAACTCAAGTGTAATATTACAAGTTTAAAAGGCATTTCTTAATAGACACAAATAGAATAGTTCATTAAAATGATAATAGCCTTTATGTTGTCCAAAGTAAGATTGATTGGAGTTGATTTTTCTTTCTTCAATTGGAGCAAAAGATCAATAATATCTCCTTCCATGGATTTTGGCCTATTGGGATTGAGATGTTGTTCAATCAGTCTTTCATTAAACTCATCCAAATCCTTAAAATTCTTCTCAAGTTTATTTATTTTCCCGGAGAGTTTATCAATCCATCCGAAGAGAGGAAGATGATCAGAAACAAAAAAGGTTGCCAACATTTCTTGTCTCACTTTTAAAAGTTCATCAAATCTCCTCCCTTGGCGTGTTTCTTCGTCATACCTAATAACAAAAGCAATTCTACAAATAATTGAAGTTGCAAGTGAAATCACTATATTGCTCAAATTTGTAATTTGTGATGTGTCAGCTTGTAGAGATATTTCTTTTATCATTCTTGCTATTTCATCTTCACGAATTGGATGAAAACATTGAACTTTTTTAAGACTAAATAAATGAAAAACACATATTTTTTTAATTTCTTTCCAATAGTCATTGTAAAGCGACATAGCAATAACTTGACCATTGTAAGACAACTTTTGTAGGCCAAGAAGTGAAGGCCGACTACAAAAAGCTAAATCTTGTGTCTTCATTACTTCTTTAGCTAGATTTGCTGAAGAAACTACAATCATAGCAGAAGAACCAAGTTTCAATGAGAAGATTTTTCCATATTTTTTGGAAAGTTTCCAAAAGTAGAGATGAGGGGTTAAACTATCATATTGATGCAAATTTCCAATAAAATTGCAACCCTAAAGGACCTGGTGGTAGAATGTTTTTTCCATTCTTTTTGGCTTTAGGAAAAAGGAAACTGAGAATAATTATGATAACAAGGGCTACAAAGAGTGGAAACAACATCATGTGTTTTTTGGAAAAGTCACTGCAAAATGTCTTCTATATAATAAATTTTACTTAAAAATACTATAAGTAACAGTAAAAGAAGGCGGAACTTAGGATCAATGGCTATGATAATATTCAAATCATGATGAAAAATACTTCATGTGTCCTAATTTATATGACATCTTTTATGTTTTGAGAGTCAAATAGTTTAAGTTTGATCAAAAATTTGCTCATGGAATTTTCAGTTTTTTTGAAATTAAATTTATATATTTGTAAACTATGTAGAAAGTACGATGAGTTACAATAATTGATAACTCAAAATGTTTAAAAGATCTATGAAAAATTTACGGTTAAAGATAGACTTGTTTGACACGTGAAATTCGAAAGGTGACTTATAAAATGGGACAAATAGGACAAAGGAAAAATTATTTAAGAAATAGACAAATCGAAAGAAATTTGTAATTTAAAGGAAGAAAAGGAGATTGTATTTATAAGTGAAGAAAGGGATAAATATCAACAATACACTTCTGATATTTTGGGAAGTCGTTTGATACTAATTTCATAGTATGAAAGTGATTTTTAATAATTTGTTTTAAAATTCTTAATTTTTTTTTCTCTCTCTTTTTGTATGGTGATTTTTATGAAAGTGACATAGGAAAATTCACAGGCCACAATATTTGAAGCTTGAAAAAAATGACTTTTTGTCCTTGATCAATTTTTCCCACCTTTCCTAGATAAATGTGTCACCTATAGAAAAAATTTATGATGAATGAGGCACAAGTATGATTGGGGTTACTTTATTTTAAAATTCTTAACCTTAAAGTATTGGGTTGCTTTATTTTGGTTCTCAATATATTTTAGGTGATTGAAATAGTCTTTCATGTATAATAAAATGTGTTCAATTTAGTCTCTTATCCTAAACTTAACAATTTATCCCCAAAAACTGTTAAATATAACTATGGGGCCTACATAATAACTTATAAAATCCATCATTTTTACCATCTTTATTAGCTCAAAGAAAGAGTTTCATAAATTCTAAAATACCATTTTTTTTAACATCTAACCGGCCACACAATCACAAAATAATTATTGTAACTATTTTGAAATGTGATAAGATAATAAAGTACCCAAAAGAACACCATCAACTGAGACACGAAATTGAAAAGATTTGCAGCTCCTAAGTAGAATTTCCAATCGAAAACATGACCTACATACGACATTCGGATACTTAAAAGAGATGTGCTAGAAATAATTACTCCTTGCATTACATTTGCTCTTTCATTTTAACTTTTTTACAAAAATTATTTTGTAATAAGATAAAGTACCCAAAATAATTATTGTAACTATTTTGAAATGTGATAAGATAATAAAGTATCCAAAAGAACACCATCAACTGAGACACGAAATTGAAAAGATTTGCAGCTCCTAAGTAGAATTTCCAATCGAAAACATGACCTACATACGACATACGGATACTTAAAAGAGATGTGCTAGAAATAATTACTCCTTGCATTACATTTGCTCTTTCATTTTAACTTTTTTACAAAAATTATTTTGTAATTGTATCGTCATATGTTAGAGAAAATGATATTTTAGAATTCATGGAACTTTTTTTTTAGCATTAAAGATTGTAAAAATGGTGGATTTTGTAAAGTTATATGGGCCCCATAGTTATATTTAACAGTTTTGGGGAGATAAATTGTTAAGTTTAGGATAAAAGACTAAATTGAATACATTTTGTCATACATGAAAGACTATTTCAATCACCTAAAATATATTAAGGACCAAAATAAAGCTACTCCAATACATCAAGGACCATTTTGATCATTTTCTCGACAAAAGTTGTATGAGGCCCATTTATTTTGCCAAGTGAATCTATTTTAGAAAATTGACCAAACTCTTTTTTCTCTCTCTTCCTTTTCACGTTTTCCCTCTCTTTCTTACTTACTTTTTTTTTTAACTTTTTTACTTTTTTTCCTTTGGTTTCTTGTCTAACAATTGTTCCAAATTTCATACTTAAGTAACTTTATTCATGAAAAATATGGAATTCAAAAAATCTTGCCCGACTCATTTTATTTTTAACTTTTTGATATTATTTTTTCATGTCGATATTAATTATTTATATTATTAAAAATAATTATATAAAATTATTTGTTAATTTTCAAAGATTTAATTAATTACAATTTTCTATTTTATTATAACAATTAATTATTTTTAAAAGTAAATTTTATAAAGCTACCCCAAAAAATTAAGGTGTAAATTAGTAAAACTATTATTCTATTTATGATTTCTTATGAAATTTGTAAAAGAAAAAATAGATTATTAATATGAAAACAAAGAAGGTAGAAATTTAATATGTTCTTTTATTTTTCTCTCAACAATTTCATGATCGAAAAGCAATTCAATCCACAAATAGTCTTCAAATGTAAATATAACGGAAAGAACATTAATGATTTTGACAAACAATTATATAAGTTTTGATACTATTGCCATGAAATTCAAAACCGAAATACATCCATAAACACCAACATAAATACATATTATTTCCGTCGATATATACAATATTTTTATTCTTAAAATTCAAGGTAGGTGTAATTTAATTAATATTTTGTTTATTAACTTTTCTTACACATTTCTTAAGAAATTATAAATATAAATAATAATTTTAATAATTTATTCCTTAAAAGAATTTCCGCAATTTTATAAAATTTATTTATAAGTTTCTAAAAATAATTTTTAGGATTAGAAAACCTATTATATCTTGATTTTATAAACTAAAAACTAAATTTCAAACAAATATTTATTATAATAGAATAAATAGCATAAAATAAAAAATAATATTAAAATAATAAACTAAAAACTTATATAATGATCGTAAAATTTAAATAAAAACTCAGTACGTAAAAAAAGGAAAGCATAAACTAATTAGATCAACAAATAAATTCTTAAAAGATATTATTAAAATAATCTTAAAAAAGAAAAACATATTTTTAAAAAAATTAAAACACAATATATTGAACAAGGGACATAAAACAAAAAAAAATGATAAAGAAGACTTAAAATATTCCTTTATTAGCTTGACAAATGGGTCCCATCTATGTCCATTTGTCAATCAAACAATGCCTCATACAAATATGACATGGCGTTACTCATACATAATAAAAAATTTCACATGTTCACCTATAAGTATATTTACAAAGAATTAGACAAAAGGCAATTTGATAACGGAATAAACTCACAAATGTGGAAGCTTTAGATTGCGTCTAAAAATTCTTGTATTCATTCATTGTCAAGCAATAGAAATTCTAAATTAAATTTTGCATCGAGAATAACTGAATAAGAGAGTAAAGAGAAAAAACTTTGTAAAGAGTAACACAAGTTCGACTTGATAAGTATGTTTTTTGGTAAAAAGATATTAGTTTTTGCACTTAGTGTTGCAACGATAGAGCTTATAGATACTTCTATATGCATTTGATTAATGAGAGTTGGATGATATTCACATAATAATCTTCTGATGGTGAAACTGAAATTAAAATGTTATTTTTGATATATCTCGGGATACTATTGCACGACCAGATGGATTCAATGGTAAGTTTTATCAATTTTGTGTAATACTTCTTCAAAGGAGGTAATATCACTAAATTCTTTTCTCATACTTGTTTAATCCTTTGAAACTATAAGAGAGGTTTTATTGAAACAACAACTCCATTACAAGTTTATAACGAAAAATGAAAGACATAAAACCATATTATACATTGATAATTAACGAAAGCATACATATATATTTAACTAATTTAATCATTGGAGTTTGGTCTAGTTTAACTTTTGAAGATAATTTCTAGGAACAAGGCACAAAGGTTCTTTCTTATGCATTGTAAGTCCAGGCAAAACATCAGTGTCAATGTCGTCTTTTTTCATTCCACAAGGCAACTCCCAATCAAAAGGATAAAGAAGATTTGAAAGTACAAGTTCCACAGTTGCCACACCAAGTGCCACAGCCGGGCACCCTCTTCTGCCTGCTCCAAATGGAATCAGTTCAAAATTTTGGCCCTTAAGATCAGTATCACTATTCAAAAACCTCTCAAGTATAAATTCTTCTGGATTTTCTCATATTTCAGGATCCCTTGCAATTGCCCAAACATTAACATGAACTATAGTTTTTGGTTTAATTTCATATCCTTCTAGTGTAGAATTATGCATCGTCTCTCTTGCTATTAGCAATGGAGCTGGTGGATACAATCTAAATGTTTCTTTTATCACTGCTTTAAAATATGGAAGATTTCGGATATCATCTTCATTCACTATGGACTTTTTACCAACTATTTCTCTAATTTCAGCTTGAACTTTCTTCATGACATTTGGTTTAGATATCAAGGCTGTCATTGCCCAAACTACTGCAATTGCGCTCGTGTCTGTTCCTCCAATTAACATATTCTACATAAGAAAGTGTAAGGATAAAATTAAATGCAACATTTCATATCAATTGAATTTTTTTTCCTAAATCATATAAGAAAATGTTATAACATGTGTAATATTACAAGTTTAAAAAGGCACTTCTTAATATTTGACCAAAAGAGTTTCTTTTTATTATGATCGGATCACAAACATGACTAAGGAAAAAACTTAGTTGTATGACAGAGTGCTAATACCAAGTCAATAAATACATAACAATACAAAAGACTTGCCTATATAAAATAGAGTAGTTCATTAGTCATTACCATGATAATAGCCTTTATGTTTTCCAAAGTAAGATCGATTGGAGTTGATTTCTCTTTCTTCAATCGAAGCAAAAGATCAATAATATCTCCTTCCATGGATTTTGGCCTATTGGGATTGAGATGTTGCTCAATGAGTCCTTCATAAAACTCATTCAAATCTTTAAAATTCTTCTCAAGTTTATTTATTTTACCAGAGAGTTTATCAATCCATTCTAAGAGTGGAAAATAGTCAGTGACAAAAAAACCAGCCAACATTTCTTCCGTCACTTTTAAAAGTTCATCAAATCCCCTCCCTTCACGTGTTTCTTCATCATACCTAACACCAAAAGCAATTCTACAAATAATTGTAGTTGTAAGTGAAATTACTATATCGCTCAAATTTGTAATTTGTGAAGTGGCGGCTTGCTGAGATATTTTCTTAATCATTGTTGATATTTCATCTTCACGAATTGGACTAAAATATTGCACTTTCTTGAGACTGAATAAATGAACAACAGAAATTTTTCGAACAGTAGTCATTATAAGGTGACAAGCCAATATCTTGACCATTGTAAGACAATTTTTGCTGCCCAAGAATCGAAGGTCTACTACAAAATGCTAAATCTTGTATTTGTGTTACCTCTTTTGCTAATTTGCTGAAGAAACTACAACCATAGTAGAAGAACCAAGTTTCAATGAAAATATTTTTCCATATTTCTTGGAAAGTTTCGAAAAATATTATAAGGTGACAAGCCAATATCTTGACCATTGTAAGACAATTTTTGCTGCCCAAGAATCGAAGGTCTACTACAAAATGCTAAATCTTGTATTTGTGTTACCTCTTTTGCTAATTTGCTGAAGAAACTACAACCATAGTAGAAGAACCAAGTTTCAATGAAAATATTTTTCCATATTTCTTGGAAAGTTTCGAAAAATAGAGATGAGGGGTTAAACTATCAAATTGATGTAAATTTCCAATAAATGGCAACCCTAAAGGACCTGGTGGTAGATTGTTTTTTCTATTCTTTTTGGCTTTAAGAAGAATATTAATGAGAATAGTGATGATAAGAAGGGTTACAAAGAGTGGAAAGAACATCATGTTTTTTTGTTTTGTTTTGGAAAAGTCACTTCTTTTCTATATCTTGTATTAAGATTTTCTACTATTTCTTTCATTTATAGTACTTCTTCTGTTATAATTTGTCTGGCTTTGATTTCGAAGTACAAGATTAAACAAACTAATGTTTAGTGTGAACTCGAACATAAAATCTTTATTTTTTTAAAAAAAAATTACATAAAAATACAAGCTGGGACTTTGGATCAAGGGCTGTGATACTATTTAAAAAATGAAAATAAATATTTAAAAAAAATATGTAAATAGAAAGAAATTTGTAATTTAAAGCTGGAAAAAAATGATATTGCATTTATAAGTAATAGACTATACTTTTGATATTTTAGGAGGAAGTTTGATTCTTTAATATTCATTGAAGTGACATAGGAAAATTCACAGGCCACAATAATTAAAGCCTGAAAATGATTTCTCCTTTTCTATCAATCAATTCTTTTTCCGTATTATCTAGATATTTATCTAACAAATGATTTCATAACAATTAACATTAATTAGACAAAGGCAATTTGATAACTGAATAAATGATTGATATTGTTTCCTATTAGAAGGGGAAGGAATTAATAAACTCAAAAATATCAAAGCTTTAGTTTGGGTCCAAAAATTTGAATTTATTTATTTTTGCTAAATAATGGAAGGATTTTATTTAGATAATAACATGTTCGGCCATACAAATTAGCTACCAAATTTCCGCAACATCCTCTGGAATTAGATGGGAGATTTTATTGAAACAACTACTCCATTACAAGTTTATAACGAAAAATAACAGACATAAAACCATATTATAATGGATAATTAATCTAAACACTAAAGTTTGATCTTGTTTAATTTCTAGTGATAATTTCTAGGAACAAGGCACAAAGGTTCTTTCTTATGCTTTGTAAGTCCAGGCAAAATATCAGTGTCAATGTCTTCTATTTTCATTCCACAAGGCAACTCCCAATCGAAAGCGTAAAGAAGATTGGAAAGTACAAGTTCCACTGTTGCCACACCAAGTGTCATAGCCGGGCACCTTCTTCTGCCTGCTCCAAATGGAATCAACTCAAAATTTTGACCCTTAAAATCAATATCACTATTCAGAAACCTCTCAGGTATAAATTCTTCTGGATTTTCCCATATTTCAGGATCTCTTGCAATAGCCCAAACATTAACATGAACTATAGTTTTTGGTTTAATTTCATATCCTTCTAGTGTAGAATTATGCATCGTCTCTCTTGCTATTAACAATGGAGCTGGTGGATACAATCTAAATGTTTCTTTTATCACTGCTTTAAAATATGGAAGATTTTGTATGTCTTCTTCATTCACTATGGACTTTTTACCAACCATTTCTCTAATTTCAGCTTGAACTTTCTTCATGGCATTTGGTTTAGCTATCAAGGTTGTCATTGCCCAAACTACAACAGCTGCGCTCGTGTCCGTTCCACCAACTAGCATGTTCTACATGAGAAAGTGTGAGGATAAAATTAAATTCAACATTTCATATCAATTGAAACTTTTTCCTAATCAGAAACAATTATTGTAACAGTCCAGCGCGCTAGCTAGTGATATTATATTATCCGTTTTGGACCTAGACCCGCACAACTTTAAAACGCATCACTAGTTGGTAAGATCTGATTACTTATATACCCAACATCACTCAAGTGTTTTGCCTATGTGAGACTTTTTATCTTAACGTGGGGAGTTACATATACCCCATCTATGGACTCAACATCATCGCTGAGGTTGGCCCCATCTTACTGAGATTTGCCTAAACTCAGTGAAACTTTGATTCACATCCACAAGGCTGACACATGAGTGACTCTGATACCATTTGTCACAACCCAGCCTGTTAGTGATATTGTCAGCTTTGGACCTAGGCCAGCACGACTCTAAAACACATCACTAGTTGGTAAGGTCTAATTACTTATATACCAACATCACTCAAGTGTTTTACCGATGTGAGACTTCTTATCTTAAGGTGGAGGTTATAGTTGTAACATATGTAATATCACAAGTTTAAAAGGCACTTCTTAATATTTGATAGAAAAGTTTCTTTATATTATGATTGTGTCACAAACATGACCAAGGAAAAACTTAGTTGTATGACATAGTGTTAATACCAAGTCAATAAATATAACAATACAAAAGACTTAGCTTATATACAATTTTCAACATCTAACCAAAATATGAGTTTTCACTTCAATTTGTTAGTTCATTCGTAAGGTTATAGAGCAAATATATAATATAGACGTAAATAGAGTAGTTCATTAGTCATTACCATGATAATAGCCTTTATATTTTCCAAAGTAAAATGAATTGGGGTTGATTTGTCTTTCTTCAATTGGAGCAAAAGATCAATAATATCTCCTTCCATGGATTTTGGCCTATTGGGATTGAGATGTTGCTCAATGAGTCCATCATAAAACTCATCTAAATACTTAAAATTCTTCTCAAGTTTATTTATTTTCCCGGAGAGTTTATCAATCCATCCTAAGAGAGGAAAATAATCCGATACAAAAAAGCCTGCCAACATTTCTTGAGTTACTTGTAACAGTTCACCAAATTTATTTCCTTCGCGTGTTTCTTCATCATACCTAATACCAAAAGCAATTCTACAAATAATTGTAGTTGTTAGTGAGATCACTATATTGCTCAAATTTGTAATTTGTGAAGTGGCGGCTTGCTGAGATATTTTCTTGATCATTCTTGATACTTCATCTTCACGAATTAGACTAAAATATTGTAATTTCTTAGGACTAAATAAATGAACAACACATATGTTTCTAATTTCTTTCCAATAGTCATTGTAAGGCGACATAGCGATATCTTGACCATTGTAAGATAATTTTTGTTGGCCAAGAAGTGAAGGCCGACTACAAAAGGCTAAATCTTGTGTGTTCGTTATTTCTTCTGCTAGATTTGCTGAAGAAACTACAATCATACTAGAAGAACCAAGTTTCAATGAGAAGATTTTTCCATATTTTTTGGAAAGTTTCCAAAAATAGAGATGAGGGGTTAAACCATCAAATTGATGCAAATTTCCAATGAATGGCAACGCTAAAGGACCTGGTGGTAGAATGTTTTTTCTATTCTTTTTGGCTTTAGGAAGAATAAAACTGAGAATAGCGATGATAACAAGGGTTACAAAGAGTGGAAAGAACATCATGTGTTTTTTTTTTGGAAAAGCCGTTTGTTTTCTATATCTATTTTCTACGATTTCTTTCATTTATATTACTCCTTATATAATAATTTGTTTGACTTTCGCACTATGAGATCAAACAAACTACTGTTAAGTTTGAATTTGAACATAGAATCTTTAAAAAAAAAAAAAATTACAGAAAATTACTATAAGTCACAATATTTAAAAAGCATTTGAAAAAAAATATATGACATAAAATAATATATTATGAAGTAACGATAAACAGAGCAGGGACTTTGGATCAAGGGCTGTGATAATATTTATAAAATAAAAATAGATATTGAAAAAAATATGTAAATAGAAAGAAATGTGTCATTTAAAGCTGGAAAAAAAACATTGCATTTATAAGCTAAGTGATAGACTATACTTTTCACAATTCTTTAATATTCATGAAAGTGACACAGGAAAATTCACAGGCCACAATAATTAAAGCCTGAAAAATGATTTTTCTCCTCTATCAATCATTTTTTTTTCCATATTATCTAGATAAGTTCATGTGGTACGTACAGTTTTTGGGCTCAGTTATGACATAGACAAGGAAGAAATATACGTGTCTTTGGGCGCAATGTCGATAATACGTGTTTTTCAACTGGGCTATGACGAATATGATATTAATGGAACATGATTCCCTATGAATGATATTGACAAACCTCACATAGAACTTTTCTAAGAAGGAGTGGGTTATATACTATAGTCGTAAGGCGTGTTTGGCCAAAACAAGTAATACATGTCGCTTGTGCTTGAGTTGTGACAATAAAGGCAATAATGTTCTCTATAGGTATTGCACTTGGTGTTAGAGCTTATACATCTATATGCATTTGATTGGGAATTGACTTTTGGGATAAAGATAACAGATATCAACATAGTTTAATTTTACTTGGAATTATTACACACAGGAAAATGCTCTTCTTTTCATTTTTCCGCGATATCTTTTGGAACTAGAAGAGAGATTTTATTGATACAACTACTTACAAGTTTATAACAAAGTTATACATACATATTTAACTAATTTAAACACTGGAGTTTATTCTTGTTTAATTTCTAGTGATAATTTCTAGGAACAAGGCACAATTGTTTTTTTTATGTGGTATAATTCCAGGCAAAACATCAGTGTCAATGTCTTCTCTTTTCATCCCACGAGGCAACTCCCAATCAAAAGTGTAAAGAAGATTGGAAAGTACAAGTTCCACATTTGCTACACCAAGTGCTATACCTGGACACCCTCTTCTACCTGCTCCAAACGGAATCAACTCAAAATCTTGACCTTTATAATCAATATCATTATTCAAGAACCTCTCAGGAATAAATTCTTCTGGATTTTCCCATATTTCAGGATCCCTTCCAATTGCCCAAGCGCTAACATAAACTATAGTTTTTGGTTAATCTCATATCCTTCTAGTATGGAATTTTGCATAGTCTCTCTTGCTACTAACAATGGAACTGGTGGATACAATCTAAATGTCTCTTTTATCACTGCTTTAAAATATGGAAGATTTTGAACATCATCTTCACTCACTATGGACTTTTTCCCAACTGATTCTCTAATTTCTGCTTGAACTTTCTTCATGGCATTCGGATTTGCTATCAACGCTGTCATTGCCCAAATTATTGTAGCTGCACTAGTGTCCGTTTCAGCAACTAGCATATTCTACGAGAGAAAATAGGAGGATAAAAACATAGCAACAAACTATATCTTCATGTATTCGAAAACTTTATAAAATAGATACAAATAAAGTAGTTTGTTACCATGATTATACCCTTTATGTTATCCAATGTAAGATCGAGTTGATTTTACTTTCTTTAATTCTAGCAAAAGATCAATAATATCTCCTTCCATGGATTTTGGCCTATTGGGATTGAGATGTTGCTCAATGAGTCCTTCATAAAACTCATCCAAATACTTAAAATTCTTCTCAAGTTTATTTAATTTTCCGGAGAGTTTATCAATCCATCCTAAGAGAGGAAAATAATCACAGACAAAAAAGCCTGCCAACATTTCTTCAGTTACTTTTAAAAGTTCATTAAAGTTCCTCCTCTCATGTGTTTCTTCATCATACCTAATACCAAAAGCAACTCTACAAATAATTGTAGTCGTTAGTGAAATCAACATACTACTCAAATTGGTAATTCGGAAAGTTACAGCTTGTTGAGATATTTTCTTGATCATTCTTGACACTTCATCTTCACGAATTAGAATAAAAGATCGCACTTTTTTAGACTAAATAAATGACCAACACATATTTTACGTAGCTCTTTCCAATGGTCATTGTAAGGTGACGTGGCAATATCTTGAGCATTGTAAGACAATTTTTTCTGGCCTAGAATAAAAAGTCTACTGCAAAATGCTAAATTTTGTGTTTTCAATACTTCTTTTGCTAATTTAGTCGAAGAAACTACAATTATTGGAGTAGAACCAAGTTTCAATAAGAATATTTTTCAATATTTCTTGAAAAGTTTCCAAAAATAAATATGAGGGGTTAAACCATCAAACTGATGCAAATTTCCAATGCATGGTAACCTTAAAGGACCTGGTGGCAGGATGTTTTTTTCATTCTTTTTTAATTTTTGAAGAACAAAACTGAGAATAATGATGATAACAATGGCTACAAAGAATGGAAAGAACATATTTATTTATTTTTGGCAATATTAAAATTTTGTTTAGCAAAGTCACTTGATGTCTTGTATTAAAATTTCCTGTTGTTTCTTTCATTTATATTAATTATAACAAGTAAGGGCTTGTTTGGCACGAAGGATAATGGTTTTTCATGGGAAATACTATACTTCAGATATTTTGTCTTCCTCTATTATTAAATTCACGTAAATTCATGAATAACACTCTACTATATATATAGCAAGATCCACCCCCACCTATCACTTAATCATCTTTACACAACTTGTTAATTTCTCTCTCAAATCTCTAAAAACCACTTAATTTCTTTCAATTGCAACAAAAAATCTACAAAACATTAATTGATACCTACTTGTGATATAAGTTAAGAAAATGAGTTATATAGCACGTGTCAATATAGGCAATGAGGACCAGTGCTACACTTAGTTATAGCCAAAGATAATATTACTAGCTACTAGTAAATAGTAATCAAGATGGATCCTTCTACTTCTCAGCACAACACATACCAAATGCTAAAGGCCATTATCAAATTTATAGGATCCAAACCGCGCCAAGTAATTCCCACTGAAGCAAATACATACCATTTGTAACATTCATGTCCTATATACCTTTTGTTGATCACGAGAGAAGTAGGAGGCTAGGTTATCCGAGGAGAAAGAGAATGTATTTTGTTACAATTTCATTTGTAAATTTATAAGGAACTTTTGAATATTTGAAAAAATGGAGTAGTTCATTACCATAATTATAGCCTTTATGTTGTCCAAAGTAAGATCGATTGGAGTTGATTTTTCATTCTTCAATTGGAGCAAGAGATCAATAATATCTCCTTCCATTGATTTTGGCCTATTGGGATTGAGAAGTTACTCAATCATACCTTCATAAAACTCATCCAAATCCTTAAAATTCTTCTCTAGTCTACTTGTTTTTCCGGAAAGTTTATCAATCCATCTAAGAGAGGAACATAATCAGACACATAAAAGGCTGCCAACATTTCTTCAATCACTTTTAAAAGTTCATTAAAACTCCTCCTTTCCCGTGTTTCTTCATCATATGTTATACCAAAAGCAACTCTATAAATTATTGTAGTCGTTAGTGAAATCAATATACTACTCAAATTGGTAAATCGGAAAGTTATAGCTTATTGAGATGTTTTTTAATCATTCTTGATACTTCATCTTCACGAATTGAAATAAAAGATTGTATTTTTTTTTTAGACTAAGTAAATGGCCAACACATATTTTTCGAAGTTCTTTCAGATGGTCATTGTAAGGTGACAAAGCAATATCTTGAGCATTTTAAGACATTTTTTGTTGGCCAAGAATAGAAGGTCTATTGCAAAATGTTAATCTTGTGTTTTCGTTACTTCTTTTGCTAATTTTGCTGAAGAAACTACAATAATTGGAGTTGAACCAAGTTTAATTAAGAATATTTTTTCATATTTCTTGGAAAGTTTCCAAAATAGATTTGAGGAGTTAAAATATCAAATTGATGCAAATTTCCAATGAATGGGAGGCCTTTAGGACATGGTGATACATTGCTTTTGTCACACTTTTTGGCTTTAGGAAGAAGAAACTGAGAATAATGATTATAAAAAAAGGCTACTAAAAGGGGAAAGAATATTTTATTTTATTTTTGAAAAGTCACTTGTAATGTCTTGGATTAAAATTTCTATTGTTTCTATCATTTATAATTAAAAAGTAAAGGATGTGTTAATTGGGTCAAAGAAAAATGAGTTCATGAAAAATAGTAATTTTCTGACCTTTTTTTCTGTATTTGATAGATAAGTGGAAAATATTATTCTGAAAATATAGGTATATATAATCTAAACATATTGTGGGAGGTGGTGGGTAAGGGAGTAGAGATTACTGGGGTGGTAGAAATATTGGTGGCTACGAGATGGGGCGAATATTGATGGCTATGAGGTGGAGTGAAGATGAGGGATGTGAGTTGGAGGGTGGTAGAGGACAGATCAGTCAGTGGAATTTCACCTATAAAACATGTTTTCACTATTTTCACGAAAAAATTTATTTTCCTTATTTCTAAGAAATTTGAATACCTAAAAAAGATATTTTTAAAATATTATAATCAATCAAACATTAAGATTTTTTATTTTTTTATACTGAACTCACCCTAAAAGGAGTTGGGAGTTTGAATCAATGACTGTGATAATATCAAAAAGAAAATACATGTTTATGAAATTTCAAATATATGTAAATATAATGAAACTGGTAATTTAAAGAGAACAAAAGACACGTATTTTTATAATCATCCGTCCTCAAACCTATAGCTAATGATCTAGATCTACCTCTGCTACCATCTTTAGCCAGGTAATAGACTTATTATTTAGTCAATGCATAGACGAGGTTTGGCTTATGTCCTTCTCCTATAACTTTTCTTTTTTTCTATTTTACAATATACGAGATAAGGATTAATGTCAATCTTTTTACCTAAAACCTCCCTCCCACCATGAGTGTTTATAAAAGTCTGAAAGGGTAATAATTTTATATTTTTAAAATATATTATATTGTTTTGCGCAAAGTTAATTACTAGTGAAAGGCAGATGTTTACCACTTATTAATTAAGTGATAAGATGAACTTAAATAAAATTTATGAATTACTTTTTAAATAATTTTAAGTTAAATTCACGTAAACTTATATACAACGCTCTAATTATAACTAGTTAGGTCCACCCACCTATCAATTAATTTCTGCATGTACTTAAATCCATTGATGTAAACTGATACCTACATGGCATATAAGTCATAAAAATGAATTTTATAACACGTGTTAATATAGACAATGAGGACCAATGGCAGATGCAACTAGCTCTCATTCGAATCCAGTTTTTTTTTTTTTTTTGGGGGGAGGGGGGCATTATTAATATGTCAAAATTTACTAAAATTAAAATATTAATTTACTTTTAATATTTAAAGTATAAAAAATTTAATTTTAAGAAATTAAAATCAAATTCATCAAGTTTAATTTTGAATCTACAGTCGTATCAAGAAAGCCTATTTCAAAAAAAGTGTCTGATCAATTACCTATTCGTGTATTCAGTTCAAACTTATGGAGATTAAGTCGCCGGTTAATATCATTTTGCATGTCATTTTTTGCTATGCATTTTTACTTTGTTAAATCACTTAATCAATGATTTATATAACCACAATTCTTGATCTGGTCTAACGCGAACTAAATGATTCATTTTGGACTCAGAAAGAACTGTGGTGAACCCCTTTCTCAGTTTCCCCCCCACCCCACCTCCACCCCCGGCCCGCTCCGACCAATAATTGAACAAATTCCATGTTAAATGTTACCGTGAATGAATCATTCTGATTATTAATGCAGCTTGTAATTGCTACACGATGTCTTTCACAAACTAAAGGGTACAACTTTATTTTATAATTTAGAAATAATACCTTATTATATGATTGAATATGAAATAACAAAGAAACTAATATTTGTGAAAATGTTTTCGCCACTTCAACTACTCCATTACAAGTTTAAAACGAAAAATATGACCATATTAAACATGGATAAGTATCGAAATCATACATACATATTTAACTAATTTAAACAATGAAGTTTGTTCTTGTTTAATTTCTAGAGATAATTTCGAGGAACAAGGCACAAAGGTTTCTTCTTATGCATAGTAAGTCCTGGCAAAACATCAGTGTCAATGTCTTCTCTTTTCATTCCACAAGGCAACTCCCAATCAAAAGCATAAAGGAGATTAGAAAGTACAAGTTCCACAGTTGCCACACCAAGTGTCATAGCCGGGCACCCTCTTCTGCCTGCTCCAAATGGAATCAACTCAAAATGTTGACCCTTAAAGTCAATATCACTATTCAGAAACCTCTCAGGTATAAATTTTTCTGGATTTTTCCATATTTCAGGATCTCTTGCAATTGCCCAAGCGTTAACATAAATTATAGTTTTTGGTTTAATTTCATATCCTTCTAGTACGGAATTTTTCATCGTCTCTCTTGGTACTAACAATGGAGCCGGTGGATACAATCTAAGTGTCTCTTTTATCACTGCTTTGAAATATGGAAGATTTTGGACATCATCCTCATTCACTATGGACTTTTTCCCAACCGATTCTCTAATTTCTGCTTGAACTTTCTTCATGGCATTCGGGTTCGCTATCAAGGCTGTCATTGCCCAAATTATTGTAGCTGCACTAGTGTTCGTTCCACCAACTAGCATATTCTACAAGATAAATTGAGAGGATAAAAACATTGCTACAAAATATATCTTCGTGTATTCGAAAACTTTGAATTTCTCATTTTATCTTTATTCAAATATTTTTCTAATCAAGCAATCATAAAATGATATAATATGTGTAATGCCACAATCACTTAGTTAATATTTGACAAAATTTTTCTTTATATTATGATGACCATGGAAAAAACTTAGCCACATGATCAAGTATTAATACCAAGCAAATGAAAGACAGTGGTGGCTCAATGCCTTTAAAGATGAGACATATGTCTTGAGCCCCAAAAATCGAAGGGACTAATTTTTTAGTAATAATAAAGTTACCTTAAGCTTTTTTAACAAAAAAAAAAATGTTTTAATTTGTTTCAGAACATTAAAGAATTTTCTTTTATGGATCAATCTTGAAATTTAACTTCCACAAGATATGTTTAACACCACAAGATTAAAAAATATTTTGGTATATGTATATCCTTAGTTTAAGATCACAAAAAATAAAAAAAATTATTAAAAAAAAATTGAATGTCAAACTAAAAAATAATTAAAATTTAAGAGTCCAACTTATTTTTGGCTTTAGACCACTAGCTTTGAGCCGACTGATGAAAGATTACCAGCACCGCATACATAAAATGAGTTAGTTCATTACCATAATGATAGCCTTTATGTTGTCCAAATTAAGATCGATAGGAGTTGACTTCTCTTTCTTCAATTGGAGCAAAAGATCAATAATATCTCCTTCTTCCATGGATTTTGGCCTATTGGGACTAAGATGCTGCTCAATGAGTCCTTCGTAAAACTCATCCAAATCCTTAAAATTCTTGTCGAGTATATTATTTTTTTTTGAGAAATTATCAATCCATCCTAAGAGAGGAAAAAAATCAGAGACAAAAAAACTTACCAACATTTCTTCAGTCACTTTTAAAAGTTCATTAAAATTCTTCCTTTCTTGTGTTTCTTCATCATACCTAATACCAAAAGCAACTCTACAAATTATTGTAGTCGTTAGTGAAATCAATATACTACTCAAATTGGTAATTCGTGAAGTAACAGCTTGTTGAGATATTTCCTTGATCATTCTTGATACTTCATTTTCACGAATTGGGATAAAAGATTGTACTTTTTTTGGACTAAATAAATGACCAATACATATTTTTCGAAGTTCTTTCCAATTGTTATTGTAAGGTGACGCAGCAATATCTTGAGCATTGTAAGAATATTTTTGTTGGCAAAGAGTAGAAGGTCTACTACAAAATGCTAAATCTTGTGTTTTCATTACTTCTTTTGCTAATTTTGCTGAAGAAATTACAACTACTGAAGTAAAACCAAATTTCAATGAAAATATTTTTCCATATTTCTTGGAAAGTTTCCAAAAATAGAGATGAGGGGTTAAACCATCAAATTGATGCAAATTTCCAATGAATGGCAACCCTAAAGGACCTGGTGGTAGAATGTTTTTTTCCATTTCTATTGACTTTAGTAAGAAGGAAACTGAGAATAATGATGATAACAAGGACTACAAAGAATGAAAACAACATTTTTTTTCTTTTGGGCAAAGTCACTTGAAATGTCTTGTAATAATATTTTCTATTATTTCTTTTATTTATAACTAAAAGTAAGGGCGTGTTTGGTACAAAGAAAAATGTTTTTTTATGGTAAATGCATTTTTGAAAAATATTTTTTGAAATTTTGTATATAATCTTGACAAATACTATGAGAGGTGAAGGAAATACTGGTGTGGGGTGGTAGGAAAAGTGGCTACGAGTTGGGATGAAGATAAGGTGTATGGGAGGGTGTTGGACGACACAATCACTCTGGAAATTCACTTACGAAATATGCTCTTCTACTTTCACTAAGAAAGTTATTTTTCTTTTTAAAAAAAAAAGTTATTTTTAGAGAAAATATTATTCAAATTTTTTGACTAACTGAATATGAAAATATTTAAAAACATTATTCATTTTTTTTTCCATACTAAACACACCCTAAAAGGAGCTGAGTTTGGATCAACAACTCGATAATAATATTTTTTAAAAATCATATAAATATAAAGAAATTGGTAAGTTAAAGAGAAAAAAGGACATTGGATTTGTAAAGTTACTCATTATCAAATCTATAGCTTATGTGGTCGACCATTAATTAGGAAAGTTGAGAAGTTTGGTTTATGTCCTTAATTCTCCTATGAAATTTTTATTTATTTATTTTGCTATTTTATAATATATACGAGGTATGTTAATTAATGCCAAGAATTCATACACTTTTATTTATGCAAATATTATACTTCTCATATTTAGCCTTCTTTGTATTATCTTATTATGAAGATGAATTCAAAATTCAAAATTTAAAATTTATGAATAAATATTTTAGTGATATTTATATAAATTCATAAATACCACTCTACTCACTAGATCCATCCCCACCTATAAATTAATCATATTTTACACAACTTGTTAATTTCTCTGTCAAATCTGTTGAAACCCACTTAATATTCAATTGGTACAACAAATCTCAAAAAAAAAAAAAAAAAAAAAAAAAAAAAAACTAAGGTACTTAATTACCTTGATGTAAACCGATAATTACCTGGAATAAAAGTCATGAAAATGAGTTTTATAGCAACGAGGACTAGAAGCAAATGCAGCTAGCTCTTTAATATCCTATAGGTTCAATCGAGTTCAGATATATTTTCTACAACGCATATCTTCATATGTAAAAGTTCAGTAAAATTAAAATAGTAGACTTAGGGTGTGTTTAGTATGGAGGAAAATGTTTTCCATGGAAAATGTTTTCCTAGAAAATGTTTTCCTGGATTACAAGTAGATTTTGGACTTATTTTCTCATGTTTGGTTGGTGAGTAGAAAATATTTTCCGGAAATGATTTTGCGTTTGATTTATGAATGAAATATTTTTAAGAGACATCTTTTATTTTTACAAGAGTAAAAAATAATTTATGAAATTGAAAATATTTTTTAAAAACAATTTTTTTTTCATGGTGATGGTTGGGGTGGGGTGGGGGTAGTGGGTGGGGGCAGGGGGAGGGGGGAGGAGTGAAAAAATAAAAATTTAAAGTTGATAGTAT
This sequence comes from Solanum lycopersicoides, assembly GCA_022817965.1. Classification (NCBI taxonomy): domain Eukaryota; kingdom Viridiplantae; phylum Streptophyta; class Magnoliopsida; order Solanales; family Solanaceae; genus Solanum; species Solanum lycopersicoides. The sequence continues at coordinate 109,883,946 of CM040626.1, read as the reverse complement.
TTTTAAAAAAACAAAATTAATTTTTTGGGGGAGGGGGGAGGAGTGAAAAAATAAAAATTTAAAGTTGATAGTATTTTTAAAAAACAAAATTAATTTTTTGGGGCGTGGGGTGGGTGGGGGCTGGCCGGGGGATGTGGGGTAGAAGTTTAAAAATAAAAATTTGAAGTTGAAAATATTTTTAAGAAGCAAAGTTAATTTTTTGGGGAGGGGGAGGGGGGCCGGCCGGGGGGGGGCAGTGATCAGGTGAAAAAATAAATTTTTGAAATAGAATTTATTTTTTTAAATTGATGTTCCCAAAAAAAAATGTAATTTGAAATTGGAGGAGAGTTTTGGAAAATGTTTTCCTTAATTTTTGAAGGGAAGTCATTTTCCTTAATTTTGAAAAAATGAGTTGATTTGGAAAAAATTTCAAAACTTTTGTCCCAACCAAACATGGGAAAATTGGAAAACATTTTCCTTCATACCAAACACACTCTTAAATTCATAATTTTTGAGGTGCAATAAATTTAATACAAAAATAAGGATCAAATTCGTTAAGTTTAATTCTGAATCCACAATGTATCAAGAGATAAGAGGAGGTTTTGCAAGACGAAAAAACAAATGTTTTAAATGGTGCATTCTTGATTTATGATTATTAATGCATCGTGTAGCTACACGATGTGTTTCACAAACTAACGGGTTGTTTGGATGCTTTAGATAGAACTTCTAAAATATAGTGTTTGATTGCTATTTTTGTTTTGTTTATAAATAATACCTTATTATTATGATATATGAAAATTTATATAATTTTATGTGATAAAATATGAAATAAAGAATATAAATATGGATAAATGACAGAAATCTCACATTTAAGTTTTCTTGCTACCATTATCCCCTATTAGTTTTACAAATCCCCAAAATCTCTCATTTTCACACGTCAGATTAATGTATCAGCGCATCGAATTAATGTATCTGGCACATCAAATTAATGTATCTCACGCATCAGATTAATGTATCTCGCGCATCAGACGCATCAGATTAGTGTATCATGTACAAAATGTACACCAGATTTGTGTATTATGTATAAAATGTAATGTATATTACTTCACGATTAATGTATCTCGCGCATCAGATTAATGTATCAGCGCTTATATTATTGTATCAGTTTAAAGGGTTTTTGTAATTATAAACCTATAAGGGACAAATGAAAATTTTACCTCAAAAGTATGTGATTTTTGTCCTTTGCCCAATATATATTAGTGAGAATGTTTTCTCCCCTCCAACTCTTACTAGTACTAAAGTACGTAATTGCCTTTTCCAACTTTGAAATAAAATTATCACTTTATACAAAATAGTTTTATTACCATCTTCCAATTTGTTTCTTCTTCCGTGTAAAAATATTATTCCCTTCGTCTTTAATTATTTATCTATTTTTTCTTTTATAGTTATCCTTAATTACTTGTTTATTTTGACATATCAAGAATGAACAATTTTTTTTACCTATTATACCCTAATTAAATGACTAGTTACTTTGAAAAATATAGAACTTTTCATCCACTTCATAATTAATAGGGGTAAAATGGTAAACTCATTACGTCATCAATTATTTTATTAATAAGTCTGTCAATTCAAAAATGGATATGTAAAAAGAGACGGAGGGAATACTATTTTTTCTTTTCTCACCGACTCAATTAAAATATTTATAAAAGTAGTCGTTAAACATTTTTCAATAGAAAATTTCAATGAAGAAAACAGCAACTTTTTAGTAGTGAAAATGCAACAATTACTACCAGTAGCACGTATATTTATTTATTTACATAATATAAAATTCATTAGCCCAACTCCCATAAAATCTAGAACTAGGCGGAGTGAAAGACAAATTCATAATTTAAAGTCCATCGATAAGTTTAGCATAAGAATAATTTATTACATGTATGTATTCGATATAGCTTGAAAATAATTTATTTTTTATCCATATTTGAATATAATCTAGGGATAAGGCAAAGATCTATCTTCTTATGCATGACAATTCCTGGCCTAACAGTTGTATCAATGTCCTCTTTTCTCATGCCACAAGGCAACTTCCAATCAAATGCATAAAGAAGATTTGACAATGCAAGTTCCACTATGGCAACCCCAAGTGTCATAGCTGGGCATCCTCTTCGTCCAGCTCCAAATGAAATTATCTCAAAATCTTGTCTTTTAAAATCAATATCGCTATTCAGAAATCTCTCAGGAATAAATTCATTTGGATTCTCCCATATCTCGAGATCTCTTGCAATAGCCCAAAAGTTAACGTAAATTGTGGTTCCTAACTCAATTTCATATCCTCCTAGTATGGATTTTTTCATTGATTCTCTTGGTAGTAGGAGTGGAGCTGATGGATATAATCGAAATGTCCCTTTTATTACTGCTTTATGATAAGGCATGTTTTGGATGTCATCTTCATTTACAATGCCTTCTTTTCCAATTGATTGTCTAATTTCCTCTTGAACTTTCTTCATGGCTCTTGGATTTTTCATTAAGGCTGTCATCGCTCATACTATTACAGCCGCGCTTGTGTCTGATCCTGCAACTAACACGTCCTACAAAGAAAAATTGTCAATTCATGAGGAAGTCTAAATCGTGTTGAGAGCACCACCCCTGAATGGGCCCTGTAGTGCGCGATTTGAATTTAGTGAGGGCTCTAATGTGGGCTCCGGACATCAGGTGTGAAACCAAAAAAAAGTCTCAAAGTACATGTACTAACATAAATATACAAGATTACCATGGCAAGTGCTTTTACATCCTCTAAAGTGAGATCAATTGGAGTTGATTTCTCTTTCTTCAATTGGAGCAAAAGATCAAGAATGTCCCCTTCCATGGATTTTGGCCTATCGGGATTAAGATATTGCTCAATGAGTTCTTCATAAAAATAATCCAAGTTGTTGAAATTCTTCTCAAGTCTATCTGTCAATCCAGTAAGTTTATCAATCCAACTTAAAGAAGAAAAGAATTAGAGACAAAGAAGCTAGCCATCATTGCTTGAGTCTCAATTAAAAGTTCATCAAATCTCCTCCTTTCATGTGCTTCTTCATCATACCTAATACCAAAAGCAACTCGACAAATAATAGTACTTGTTAGTGAGTACAACATAGTGCTCAAGTTGGTGATTTGTGAAGTTGTAGCTAGTTGAGATATTTTTTTGATCATTCTTGATAATTCATCTTCACGAATTGAACTAAAATATTGTACTTTCTTGAGACTAAATAAATGAACAATACAAATTTTTCTCATTTCTCTCCAATATTCATTGTAAGGTGCAAAACCAATATCATGACCATTATAAGACAATTTATGTTGCCCAAGAAGAGAAGGTCTACTGTAAAATACTAAATCTTGTATTTTCAACACTTCTTTTGCTAGTTTTGCTGAAGAAATTATAATTATTGGAGTAGAGCCAAATTTCAATGAGAAGATTTTTCCATATCTCTTGGTAAGTTTCCAAAAATAGATATGAGGGGTTAAACTATCAAATTGATGCAAATTTCCAATGATTGATAAACCTAAAGGACCAGGTGGCGCATTGGTGTTTTTACATATTTTGGCTTTAAGAAGAAAAAATAGAAAAATAGAAAGACCTACTGAGAATAGAAAGAACAACATTTTACTGTCCAAAACTGCACAAAAAACTAGTCACTTGAAATGTCTTAAATATAAATGTAGACCGTACACAATATGTAATAATAACATAGTTGAGTTTACAATTAGAGAGTTTTAAATATTTAATTAAATTAAAATATATAAGGTCTAAAAAAAGTAATAAATTCATGTGAACCCATCGATGATACTCTAAATTTGCCCCGGCCTATCACTCAAATCAAATTTTACGCAACATATATCTTGATTTAAACTGGTATCTAATTATCTATTATATAAATACACATATGTCATGAAAGCTATATGACATAAAAAAGTCATAGCTAGGCTTTATATGCCATATTTTATGATAGAATTGAGTTTTATATCACATGTCAATAAATATAATAAGGACCATATTGAACAATAGGTAATGGAAAACTGTTAAAGTCTCGTTGTTTTGAAGTATGGCAAAGTTAAGGAGTTGTAGTAGTAACATGGCAAAAGAAGGAAGATGTGTGTCTTATTTGCTGAGTTTGAAATGTATAATTGTCATCATCAAAAAGGGGGAATTTGTTAGAATGAGAAAGATTTTGATAATTGACAAATACAGGAATAGATGAAGAAACAGTTTGTGCGACGTGTTCCTTACAGAACGAATCCGACTTGGATAAGGAGAACGTCAACCACGTGAATTAGAAGTTATAAAGTTGTGGAATTATTATTTTTTCGACAAGCAACCAGTATAAAAAGTTTCCTTTTATAAAGGAGTTCAAAGCCAAGTGAAAGAAGGAAAACTAATTCCTATTTAAGGAAATCTATTTAAGGAAATTGTGTTTTCTTATTTATTTAAGGAAATTGTGCTTTCTTATTTATTTAAGGAAATTTTGTAGAAAAGGAGTTCAAGTAGAAGTAAACAAGGATTTGTAGAAGGCAAATACAAGTTGAATTATACAAGGAGTTGTTGAAGTTCTGATCTATAAATAGGGAGCTATTTGCATCAGAAAAAATTGCGCACTTACACAGAGAGAAGATCAAAACACGATCAAGAGGTTTGAGAGAGTTTTGAGATTTATTGGGAGTGTTGCAATTTGTGAGGAAAAATTGTAAGATTGTATTCAAGAGTCTTGTTTACAATCTGAGTTTTGTGAGTAGGAGTTGTTCGACAAGTTGTAGAACTTGAAGAACATTAGAAGATATAAAACCGGGGGGTTTTGTGTCTTTGGATAGCTAGGAATTAGAGTTTATAATTTCTTAGCTAGGAATTAGAGTTTATAATTCCTCTAGGAATTAGAGTTTATAATCCTTAGGTTACATAGTTTTGTAATCTTTTGTTGAGACTTGAAGTTTAATAAAGTTGAGTTAAATCCTACAGAGGTGTAGGTCGTGGTTTTTACCCTTGTGAGTTGGGGTTTTCCGCGATAAAATATTGTGTCATTATTTTATTTGCTTCACAAAACGTAATTGTTGTAATCTGCAAAGGAACATATAGAATAAACATGTTCCGAAGGCGAATTTGGGAATTAGAATTCCAACAAAAACACTATTCCCATATGTTAAAGGGGTATATTAAAACATAGTATATTTATTATATGACTAGCTAGGTGTATGGATAATTTATGGGACAAGGCAAAGATGATTTTTCTTATGCATGCCAATTAGTCCAGGCATAATATTTGTGTCAATTTCTTCTTTCATGATCCCATTAAGGCAATTCCCAATCAAATGCATAAAGAAAGATTTGGAAGTATAAGATCCACCGTTGCAACATGCCAGCCGTAAAGAGACAAATTCAAAATTTAAACTTTAATTATAATTATAAAATTGTTTGAAAAAACTCATCGTGTTAATTATTTACATTTACCATTAGATACTTGGGCAACCTCTTCTGCCAGCTCCAAATAGAATCAACTCAAAATTTTGACCCTTGAAATAATTGATATCATTATTTAAAAATCTCTGAGGTATAAATTCTTCTGAATTATCTCATATTTCAGGATCCCTTCCAATCGCCCATTTGTTAACATAAACTACAGTTTTTGGTTGAAATTCATACCCTTGTAGTGTAGATTTTTGTATTGATTCTCTTGGCATTAGAAGTTGAGAAGGTGGATATAATCTAAATATCTCTTTTATCACTGCTTTGAGACAAGGCATGTTTTGAACATCATCTTCATTCAAAATGCCTTTGTTTCCAATTGTCATTGCCCAAATTATTGGAACTGTTCCACCAAAAAAATATATCCTATACAAATGAAAGAGATTTGTCAAATCATTCTAACGCTTTAGTTGTGAGTGTGACTCACGTTTCACCTATAAAACATGTCTCGGAGTAACGAATTATAAAATTTTACTTACAATAACGCTTTATGTCTTTACTCTATTAGATTTGTCTTTTTGTTATTGAATTCTTTTGAATAAAATATAACATGAAGAGAACTACGTTTATATTAGTTTTGTAAAATTTAAAAAAACATATTATTTTAATAAATTAATTTTGATAATGGCTTACTTTGATAAAAAATTCTAGTAATGATAATAGGGCTTCCCAAGGCAGGGGTATGGACGTATGTACTACCTCCCCCAAACTTTATTTATAAGATTACAAGGCGTAGACAAATGAAAATTAAACTACTTAAACAAACGTTTTAATCAATTGGGCTTAAATCTGGAAAGTAATTGCCTTTATGCAAATTCATGAGTACCTATGCCTACTGAGAAACAGCAAACAGCCCAAGGAATTATGTTCAAGGTGCGCGAAAGCTGGCTAGACGCCTTCGGAATGCTATGAACCATCATATGAAAAAAAGATTAAATTGCATGCAGCAGAAATAGGAGATAGTCAAATAGGCCATATTTTTCCCAAAGCAATTACCTATGCATCCAACAAATATACATGTAGAAACAAGAATACTCCCTCTGCAGTTGAAACATTTTGTCTAATAAAGGAGTTCAAACACACACAGCCTAATATAGAGAAGAATATATATATAGTCGAATTCACGCAACAAAGGAACTACGCGTCTTGATGTACTGAAGAGCAGCAAACAAACGGTACCCAATATGGTTTCGTCTTCCTCTTTTCCTTCTTGATGTCAACAGGATACCTCGCGGGAGAATTCCATTCTTTCTCTGCCTCTTTACTGACAGCAGTTGGTGCCTCTGAGCTCAGAATCGAGTTGACTGTCGTTGTCTTAGTACTGGCAGTTCCATCTTTCTTGTTGGCTGATGGCGGAACTTGTTTTACGTTTGGAGATCTGGCTTCACCAAGTAGACTTTTCAAGGGAGTGTGTTGCTGCTTCCCTGTACTCCAGTTTGTCACTTTTGCAATTATCTCCTCATTCTTCTTTCTCCCTTGAGATTCATTCACCACATTGGTAATAGAAGGGAACCACCCTGCTTTAAGAGATTCTGTTTTCGGCTGTTGAGCGTTCAACTGTGTTTCGATCTCAGAAGAAGTGGCTTTCTTGTTAGCGCTGCTTTCACCCGATTCAACTAATGTCATGAAAGACGGAGGCTCATAAACATCCGACTTGTCAGGATGGCACTCCTCAGATTCAGAAGTTGGTTTCTGCAAGTCATGCTCCGACTTCTCGAGTCTTTGAGTATCAGTTGTTTCGGCATCAGGAATGGCTGTCGACTCGGACTGGGTAGAAAGAACTGATATAGAACCCCAGTTGGCATCCAAGCTATCGGCTCTGCTACTCGATGAAATTGGTGTATCCATTGCAGAAACAGTTTCGTTCTGTTTTATGAGCTTTTCATCACCCTCATTCTGTAAGGCTGATGAAATGACACCAGTGGCACTTTTAAGGACATCTCCTGCAGGGGAGTTATCGACAACACGATTGCTCAAATCAGTATTGACAACATGATTGTTTAAATTAGTATCAACGACATGATTGTTCAAATCAGTATCAACAACACAATTGTTCAAATCAGTATCAACAACACGACTGTTCAAATCAGTGGGCTCTTTCACGTCACAGTCACTGATTACTTTGGAATCCAATCCAGTTGCACTTGCAGACTCCACTGCTTTGGCATCATTGCCAATTGACACGTCTTCAGAGGCTTCATGAAAAATTTCTTCCCTGCTTTCATGCACAGTTGTGTCTGTAACTATAGCACGATCATTATGTCCTCCAACTGGGCAGATAGTTTTATCACCTTCATAAACTCCTGCCAGCTTTTCCTCAGTCCTTTCTTTCTCAGTTTCACCCCCAGCTACAATTGGGCATTCGGTTCCGAACTTTTCATGTTCACCATGGTCACTTCCTCTGAGAGTGGCCGTAGTTTGAATAGCTTCAGATAAACAAGAAATGGCTACAGGGGTTGTTTCATTGTTTGCAAGAAGCTCATTTTCTGGATGTCCACCCTTGTTCTCCTCTTCCATGGTAAAACTTGTTTCTTTGGTTCTTTCAACTACAGGATCATCAACTTCTGTTGATTGCTTGGCATCTGAAAGAGAATTCTTTGAAGTGTCTTCAGGTTCTTGAAGACCATTGGAGTTCAGAATGCTCGACACTCCACACTCGAAGGTATTCGGATTGGATGATAATTCGCTTGAATCTGTTATAGCCTCTGCGGAGACTGCCACCTTTTCTTCACTAACCTGATCCCCTGAAACATCCAAAGCTACTGAGGATATGCTTCCATCAGACCTGCCAGTGCCCACAAAAGATTGAGTCACCTCTGATGCAGCAACAACGTCATCTTTGACAGAGAAAATTTCTTCAGAAGAGCCTATATCCAATGGAAAACTAGATTTGTATTTATTGTAGTCTTTAAAATCTTTAAGCAGTTCAGGGTTGTCTAATGCAGGTAAATCTTTCGCCAGAGACATCACATGCACATCTTCCATCCCTTCATCAGCTTTGAATGAGTCAGAAAGCTCCATTTGACGACCACCATCTATTTCATTAGGCGAAACAGCTTCCAATTCCACCGTAGGTGCATTAGGTGAAAGTTCAGTGGAGATTCTCTGTTCGTCCTGCTCTACCTTATCATGTTGCTCATGCTCCTTATCTACATTCACACCATCTAAAGATTTAACTTCAGCTTCGGGAAAGACCAATTTCAACTCCGTAGAATCAGGAAGTTCTCTCTCGTTAAGCTGTAGTTCCGCTTTGTTGGGAACATTTTCTGTGGCTTGATCCTCTGCCTCAAGTAACTTGGACTCCACAACTGAAAATTTTCCCTCTGCCTCCTGTGGCTTTGACTCATAACTTTCATTTTTTGACGTCGTTTCATCTGTATCAGATACCCCTGATTGAGACGCTTCGACAGAAGCCTCAACAGCATCAGCTAAAACTTCATTGGCATGGATATCTTCTATCGCCTTCAAATCATTTGGCTGATTGGAAGACATCTGCATTTGTTTGGCTTCAATTGATTCAGCTGCATTCATCTCCTGCAGAGAAGCATCCCCTGGGATCTCGGATTTAACAGCACTAGCGTCCACTTGCAAGTCAACTGATCTGTCAAGCTTTGAACCCAAAGATTTATCTGCCACTGGCTGATTGGTTGCACTTTCAGGTGACTCTGGATCATTTACTTTGGCAGTGAGTTGGTTGTCATTTACAGAAACTGAGATACCTACAACGAGACAGTGCACATCAAATACGTAAAATCATATTAATGTAATTATTGAATGAAATGCAGTCTTCTAATTGTGAAGGCAGATTGCTACGTAAGTAGAAGAATGGAACAATTAAGGAACAAACAACGTAGGTTACGGTAGCATAATGATCACTAATTGACAAGGAACATTAAGTTGCAGAAATTATCTTAAAATCAAACTAATAAATAAATATAAAGGTGCTTTTGACACAAAGAAGAAGCTCCTCTATTTTCCATAGATTATCGCATTTTGTTACATTCGTCGGAAAGGAAACTCAAGGATGTTATGCAGTTCAATGCTACCAAGCCTCATTGCCCACCCAAAAAGGGAAATGAGACACATTGGATAAAAGAAAAGAAAAGAAAAGAACAGAACAATTCGGATAACTTCATTTTTAGCATTCTTCCCAATCTTGATCATCGTTTTCTTTTTACCATTCTTCCCATTCTTGATCATCAATTCTTCCAATTTCAAACATGTAGTCATTTATCAAGGAAATATCATCTCATACTCCCTATATTGCTTAAAACCACATTTTATTACTGTCTTGGTAGTTTCCAGATCACATATAATTTTGGGTAATACGACTGTTCAAGGGGAAAGTCTTCCTAGAGAGGACCACAGAAGCAGGCCCACATGGAGCTATGACAATCCACAACAAATTTAAGCTGACAATTGTGGGAGACACCTAAATAGACTTGACACAAAAGTCTTCAATGACACAGCACCTAGGTTCAGCATTAATAACGGATTTGGAAAATATCATAAAGGGAGTTCACTGGTTTTAATGAGAAGCATTTTAATGATTGTCCATAATAAGTACCGTAAGTTGACGGAATTCACTGATTGTCATAGAGCTTCAAGACAGAAAAAAATAAGGTTTTAAAAATACAGTATAAATTATTTCAAACAATGGAAATAAGCAAATATGTCCATAAAATAGTCAAGTGAATATCCAATATAAGAGAACTTCATCCGTCCATCTCATTTAGAATTCATAATAAGAATTCCTAGTCTCAAACCTTATTGGTTCACCAATTACCAAAGTCGCAGGGAACATCAATTCCCGACATGGGAAAATTAGAAGCAGAGACAAGATCCTTTTTTTGATAAAGAGAAACAGAGACAAGCTTCTAACATTGGGAAAGAATTAAAATGACATCATTTTTAACTTTGACTAGTTGCATTATCAATATTCTACTCTTTGCACACATCAAAGGACCTAATATGATGCTCAAACTCTCCAAAATTATTGCCACATCCGTGTCGGATACTCCAAAAATGCACTACTTTTGGAGTATTTGACAAATACCTGTTGATATTTTTGTAGAGTCCAAGCAACATTGGGACATATCACCTATTAATTAATTCTGAAACTAAGAACCCTTCAGTCAATGATTTAAATGGCTTCTATGAAGAGATAAATACTCCCCATGCCCTAATTCAGGGGGAGCTTTCCCATAACCTTAGAGGGTTTCTCGAGCATGAGGTTGCCATACATGTTTTATCATCTATGAAGAATATTTCCAAAGCCTCACAAGTTCCATGCACTACTTGTCTCAATTTCACCTGATTCCCCAAGTAAGATACCCAAAAAAAGGACGAAAAAGAAAAGATAGCAATAACCAACTTCCCCAAAACAAGATTTATTTTTTCCCCTTTCTGTGAACAGTAAGTGCACGACAACAACTAATACGACAGAAATTGGGAAATGGCTGCATTCCCCAACAACCAATACTTTGCTAAGTATAGTTACATACAGCACATTTGAGAAGCCATTTGATGTTTGACATAAATAAACATGAGTGATCATTTGCCTTAATGCTTACCTCCCATTGCATCAGCCTTCAATAATTCATCATCAACTTTTTTCACATTCATGTTCAAACTTTTGACACCCTCCGGACGCTCTTCCATGCCAGGGCTGATCCCACTATCAGAAAACTCCATGAAAGCATCAGAGAAAGTTTCATCCTCTGATCGATATGATTTGTCACCACTACTACCATTTTTAACACTTAACTTTTTACCAATAGGACCTAAAACCAAAACCATGATCACATAAAAACACAAAATTTCACCAGAAAAGAGAAACTAAACTATATTCATGCAAAAGGCTCGAGATTTCTCACTTGGAGTTTGCTGATCTCCATCTGAGTGATGCTCGTCATCAGAAACTGCTGAATGGGTAGAATTGCCTGCTTCGGATTCACTAAACTTATATCCTTCAATTTTTCCACATACCTTCTTGTGTGCCCTTCTGTGTCTAGCACTAGGATGTGGGTTTGGGAAAGGCCAACTACATTTATGACATAAATGTGTACCATGATTCTCATGCCCTGTATTCAAGAAATCTCATTTCAGAACTCCCATTACCAACAATAACAACAACATACCCCCGTATAATCTCACAAGGGGGTGGAGGAGAATAAAGTGTACGAAGACCTTACCCCTACCTCGTAGAGATAGAGAGCCTATTTACGATAGACAACTCCTTACAACCAACCGAACAAATTATACATGAAAACTCAAATATTCAAAGAGCAATACCAAGAACTAATGCTTAGAATAATCCCAGAAGAGGATGAACTACACATTTCACACATTCATACACGTCTGCTTATATATGTAAACATACTCTTTAAGATTACATAAAAACCCCAATTCACAACTCCCAATACACAAAAACAAAACACAAATTAAACATTTCACACATTCAACACACACTTCTTGAAAAACTCAAGTAAAATCCCCCATTTCGCAACTCCCCAGTACACAAAAAAAACTCATTTTAAACACAAGTCAAGACCCCATTGACCAATATACACAAAAATCCAAGCACAAAACTCCCACAAAGTAACCCAAAGTTAAGAGAAATGTAGATATCCTTCAATAAAACCCCTGAATACCCAAATCAAGAAACAGTACACCCATAAACAGAAACTAACAAATTAACTAAAAAGAAACAAACTTTCAGAAACCCATTAGAGAAATAAACCTGATGGGGTTGTCATTTTGTGATCTTGGCTCTCCATAAGCAAGAAAATCAGCAACAGAAGAAAGAAGTAAAGAAATGTGCACTGAAGAAAAGAAAGGTTTATGACTTTGGTGTCAAAGTTGAAAAAGTATTTGATATAGGTCTAGTATAGTACAGTAGGGAAAAAGATAGAGACAGAGATGTAGAGGTGGGGTAGGGGTAGTGGGGTTGGGGGTTTGTGGGGGGTGGGGTATGAAACAGAGATGATGATGATGGTGATAAAAATGGTTATATTGCACCATGTGCGTATGTTGTGAAGTAAAACAGTTTTTTATGACCTAAATACCCTTCCTTGACTAGAACTAGAATCCTATGTTTTTTGGGTGATTGAATGTGTAAAAATTGTGCGCTTATAGTGGTTGTACATTTATGACTTAAATACCCTTTATTGATCTAATGATGTGTTATCGAGTTTACGTTGTATTCCAATAGCAATATATTTTGTGTAATCCCACGAGTAGATACAAGAAGGGTGGATGCACCATGTACCATATGTTATTTCTGCCCGCCTAGAAGAGCAACTCGCTCTGTAGTGTTGTCACACAAGATAAGCACGCCGCCCGCCTGCTGGCCGGGCGAATCGAAGTTATCTTCCGGTCAACTGTCCACCCAGTCAAGTGCAAAAAACACAGTAGAATCACGCAACGCACGCTGCTGGTGTGCTTCCTGCTCGCGAGGAAAGAAAGAAAGTGCCTTGATTGGTTTTGAGAAGATGTTTACTATCAAAAAGATATTTAACTCTTTAAAATATGAGGTTTTTATAATTTTTAAAATAAGACAGACTTCTAGTTATAAAATGAGTAAAGATAATTTAATAATAAAAAAATCAATGTATATAACTTAAACTCAAGTTAAATATTGTTTATTAATTTTAATCTTATAATAGTTATGAAAATGAGACTCTTATCTCGATGTTAAAATATTAGAGTAATCTATATTATTTATTATTATTTTTATAAAAATAAACACTTATGAATCATGATCTTGTGATGTCGATGACTTTTCTATGTGTGAGTTTGATCCTCAATATTTTTATTGATTTGTTTCTTCATTTGGTTAAGGTGAAAGAGGGGAAATGAAAGTAAAAGATGAATGGTTTTCCTTTAATTATAAAGTGAGGAAATAGTCAAAGGGACTTACAAAAGTAAAAATAAGTGTAAAAGGGTTCACAAATTGTTTTATTGTTTTTGGTAGGAAATAAAAAAGAAGAGTAAAGAGCATGGGTATATGGATTATTTCCTAATTTAACAAGGAATAAAAGTTAAAGATTGTTTATGTTGATTTGGTAATTGGAAATAATTGAATATGTATTATTTGTTCTGTGGATTGGTAAGTAATTAAAAATAAATGTTTTTATAAGGAAAAATATTTTTGGTCAAAAAATTTAATCAGAATTTGACCAGAAGGGAGTTAACCATTTTTTATATATATATTTTTGAATATTTTAACCTTTTTAACTTTAATATGTTTTAATTAAGAATGAAAAAAAGAATAATTTAATTTAAAATAAAAGATATTATATATTAGTCAAATTCTCATCAATTTTTTTTTGTCTATATAGCATTACTCTTTTTATAATTAAATTAAGTAGACAGGTTAGATCATGTCAACTTTGTTGAATTAATGGTTGTCCAAAATTCAGTGCTATTACTAAAATTCAAGTCAAACATTTGAAAATGAAGAAGAAAATAAGTCTTGTGATAGAAGTAATAAGCAATTCATCCCCTTATAAAATATCTATATATATATATATATATATATATATATATATATATATATATATATATATATATATATATATATATATATATATATATATATATATATATATATTTTATATATATATAATAAAAAAAAATGATACACGAAATGATTAAATAATATACTTTGAACATTTTTAACATAATAAATTGTTATTTCTGAATATCTTTTGTAAGTAACCAAGAAATTTAATATATTAAATATTTTCACTTTTGATGTAACTTCATAAAAGAAACAATTAAAAAGAAGCTTGACTTATAAACAAAACAATTGAAAAGATATAGAAGAAAGTAAGTAACCAAGAAAAAAAAACTTAAAAAAACATAAACGTACCTCTAATTTATTATTAATGTTTTAACTTTAAGCGTGAATAAATAAATTAAATTATTATAAAATTAAACAAATAAATACATATATAACCGCATGGGTTTGCCCGTTTCTTACAAACAAATAATTGACTTTTAGATAGTAGCTGCAATAAAAAAAAAAAAAAATTAGAAATTTCTAGTTGAATTGTACAACCAATAACACATTTATAGCCAATCATACTCTCTAATAAATCCATATTTATATTTCATCAAAAGATTCCTTTACCTCGCATTAATATCTTAATTACGACTTTATCTTAGATTTAAATAAAAATATTTTTTGTCAAAGATCCTTTCTCCATCTATTTTATAATCGCTTATGATTTTTAATATTTGTACAATCTAATAATTAATTTATATATTTGTGTATTGATTATACATCGATTCATATGACACTTTGATTGTGATATTTAGATGTGAAAACGGGGTGTTATTACATGCACTTTATTTTCTTTTTGACATTTGCTTTTGATTATATTAAAATTGAGCAAGATTTTCATTTAATAAAATATGTATATGAGATGTACATGTGCATGAACCAAATATTAATTTCTTTTATTAATTACATGAAAGTGAAAAAAAGTTCTCAATAATGTGATTCTAGAAAGAAGTTTCAAGTGCTCAATGTAAAATTAACTATTGAATATAAAAGAATAAAAATCTGAATATATTATTTGATTATGATAGACTAATTAAGTTTTGAATTTGAATTTTAAAAATAAAATCATTTGCGATAATAAATATATCGTATCCTCTAAAATAATCGAAGTTTTCGATAGTCAAGCTTAGAAACGATATTTAGTGCTTTTATTATATATATATAAAGTACATGCCATAGAAGCATAAGGAATTACTTTCATTTTCCTTTTTATTGTTGGTGTTCATTTATCTATTTATTTATTTATTTATTTATTTATTTATTTTGTTGAGTCTCCATTTTAGGAAACATAAAAATAAACTAGTGGACAAATAATAAGATTCGTCGTGTCCCTGTTTGGACAATTATATGAATGCATTTTAATTTGTCAACAGAAGGTGTCACATGTCTGCCATAATCACACTCGTTTAAATATTTAAAGATGAAAGTGTTATATACGACTTAACATAAGTTCATATATATTATTGATATATTTTTTATTTTTAAATTAATAAGATTAAAATATATGCCGTTTATATTTTTTTAATTTTAAAATTGATATGATCAAAATAGATAACATGTATCATTAGTTTGAGTTATGACGAATACTCTCTCAATACAATGGGAATTGGGAAGAACCTCATAGCAAAGATTGATCATAATACATGTTTTCAATTTGAATCAGGATAAATATAATATAAATTTTAAATATTTTCTCATTGTAATGGTAGAACAAACTGAGGCCATAAAGAAGATGTATATATATGTCGTTTTATGATAGAGGAAAATGACTTTAATCGCTAAAAACTGTTAAAAAGATGCACCGACAAATTTCTAAATTGACAAGCTTTTGAAGAATATATGTATTTATATGACATTTTTAGGCAAATTTCATATATATATATATATATATATATATATATATATAATATATATATATATTACAAGTCTCTATATACATATATATTCTATATTATATATAGTCTAGAAGAAATTGTTATAAAAGTCACCGACGGTGTGTTTTATATTGGACTAATTTATTTATTTTTTGTCTTGAAGTCTCTAGTCAACTATTGTTGGATAGAATCTAAGAGACATGATATATATTAATATACTTGATTATTCAAATTATTTAACTTGATTATAATAATATGATACTTTATAAGATCCATAACTTTTTATTTGAAAAGAGAATTTGACATAAATGGAGACAAATTAATAATATGCTTCCAATAAAATTCATGCTTTTATGAATTTATATTATATTTGTTGATTAATCTTATGCATATGACTTCATGCATGTTTAAAGCATCTTATTGTTTTTTATTATAACATAAATGGAGACAAATTAATAATATGCTTCCAATAAAATTCATGCTTTTGTCCAACTTAGATGTAGCATTATTTATACTCTCTCTGTACCATATTAATGGTAATGTTTCACTTTATTTAAAAAAAATCAAAGTTAACTAATTTTTATAGCTAATAAATTAAATTTTATTACTAAATTTAGATATTTAAAATTTATATCTTTAACAAATTACAAGTCCATAAGTATGTTATTTAAATATTTTTGTTTATGTGAAAAAAGTAATAATATGAATTCAAAAAGGGAAAAAAAGGAACTTTTTAAAATTTTCAATAATTAATAATATGTGGAGGATGTGATTCTTAATAAGTTCAAAATTGACGAAAGACAAAAAAAACAATATCTTGAAATTTTTAAACTCAATTCTAACTAAAATCAGGAACAAACGTTTATTAGTTTCTAAATATTTATTATTTTAAGACTATAAATGTATATATGTCTTTTTTAAAATGGAAAAACATCAATCCCCCCCCCCTTCCCCTCCGAACTTGGCAGTAAAACTCGCTTAGTATTAACTACACGAACGTTTAAATACCCTCCTTAACAATTTTGAACTAATTAAATATCATCCTAAAAGCTGACGTGGCAAAGTGAGTGTACTAACTCTCCTCAAAGCGCGTGAAATAATTAAAAAAAATAAAAATTGAAAGGTAAATTATACATATGACATTTTTTTATTGGCCAATATCTAACTAATAATTTTTAATTTTTTTTTCACAAGTTGAAGTTAAAAGAATGTGAAATTTCTTGTTTAGAAGTAAATGAAATTTGTGGGTATAAATACTTTTAGAAAATATTTAATTTTTTTATTCTCTCTTTATTTTGTTGTCTTCCCCAAATGTCTTCTTCCTCCATTGAAGCACTCCTTATACCTTTCTTCTTTCATATTAAATCTTCATCCCTCACCTCACCCGTCTTTCATTAATCATAAAATTTCAACACCCAATTCATATTATTGAATGCAAACTTTCTTGAATTTTAAGTAACTCATTTTGAATTCTATTAGTTGTGATGCAAAAAAATGTGCATCTATCAAATTTTTTACACAATCTTCATTTTTCATTTAAGTTGTTAAGAAAAAAATAATTTTAAAAAAATATGATTCTTCAATGGAAAAATTTGTGGGAGAGAAACGGTTCCAAGAAGAAAAAGTAAGTATTTGATGAATTGAATAAGAAAACAACAATGAAGGTTGAAAATTTGGGATTGTGATGTGGTGCTTACATGATATGATATGACGTGACGTTTCATAATAGCGATTTATGCATAAAACTTTAATTTTTAAAGATGTACTGTTCAACATAAATATTACGTTACTTTTCTCAATATATAATATTGGTAATTCTAAATGGCCAAAAATTTAAAAATTCTATAATATCCTTACTAGTTTATAATAAAAAATCTTTTATCCATTTTTAATTAAAAGGTAGTAAAGTTAAAAGGGTAATAAAATGTTCAAAAAGGTAAAATAACATAGTGTGAAATATGTTATTTTACCATTCTAACTAAATTTTATGGCGAAAAGGATTTTTCCATATAATATCATACAATGTTATATATTGGGAAATCATTATTTACCAAACTATTTTTTTGACCTACTGTTTTTTTTGGCTTCATACCAAACACATTTATAGATGAACTTTCACATATATTCATTCAAAAATAGCCTAGGTACTCTCAATAGTTATAGTTTGATAATTACAATTCGTAGCTACATGTTATGAAGAAGAGAGAGGCGAGCGAGACTGGAAGAGAGAGAAGAGAGGCGAGCGAGAGAGAGAAAAGAGTGGGAGAGATGTGAATTATATATGCGTATTGATTGGATGAGTGGGAGAGAGATAAATTGTATATGTATATTGATTAAATAATTATATATTATACCATGCACTTGTATATATGACCATGTTGGATGCCCCTATGTATATAACTATTAACATCAAATTTCCCACATAGTTCACAATCTTTTTTTTTTCTTTTCATACTTACTTTTATCTATTGTATTCGAATCACGGATAAGTAAAATTTGTATACAATCTTTCCTTCTCAAATTCACTTGTAGAATCTCACAAGCACGTAGTTGAAAGTAAAAACAATTACTTGACTCACCAAATAAGAGGAAAATCAAAGTCATAAAAAATAATAGGAAAAGGATCTGAAAAATATTTCAACTTTGACCAAAATTGTTGTTACGATAGCAAATTTTATGGAGGAGCTTTTACTCCAGAACTATTTAATAGTGTATTTTCAAGGTATTTGTGTGCCCATGTAGACAACATTACTATTTATAGTTATGCAATATTTTTATGTCCACGTAGTCACATATATACCTTTAAAATACACTATTAAATAGTGTTGGGGTAAAAGGTCTTTTCAAAGTTGGTAATATAGTAATTTCAACCGTAAATAAGAAAATACACAATTTTACTCATAAAATACCTTCCATGATAGCGTTTTATGTCTTATATTCTTTGCTCTTCTATATATTAGGTGTCTAAGAAACGTTTGTTTTGAACGACATAACGTTTTTTAAAAGATAAAATATTTAACTTTTCTAGATATAAATGAAATAAATAAATATATTTTCAAAAAATTGACAAAAAAATTAAAAGGGAGGGGTAATATAGTAATTTCAATAATAAAGAAGAAGACAAAAATTTTTACTCATAAATCGCGTTCCATAATAGCGTTTTACGCCTTATATTCTCTGCTATTCTATTTAGGTATCTGAGAAACGTTTTTTATGTTTTGAACGATATGATCTTTTTAAAAAGATAAAATATTTAACTTTTCTAGATATAAATAAAATAAATAAATATATTTTTAAAAAATTGACAAATAAATTAAACGGGAGGGGTAATATAGTAATTTCAATAATAAATAAGAAGACAAAAATATTTGCTCATAAATCGCGTTCCATGATATCGTTTGACGCCTTATATTCTCTGCTCTTCTATTTAGGTATCTGAGAACGTTTTTTATGTTTTGAACGATATGACCTTTGTAAAAAGATAAAATATTTATCTTTTTTTGATATATAAAAGATAAAACGAGATAAATAAATATATTTTAAAAATAATGGACAAATAAAATTAGAGTGAAAAGGTTATAGTAATTTCAACAGTAAATAAGATGATACTAAATTTTACACATAAATCGGATTCGTTGAATTCGTTTTATGCTTTGTATTCTCAGCTCATCTATTTAGGTATTTGAGAAACGTTTTTTCTAAGTTTTTAACGACATGACATTTTTTTAAAAGATAAAATATGTATCTTTTGTTGAAATTATAAAAGTAATAAATGAAATAAATAAATATATCTTTAAAATAATGGACAAATAATATTAATAGAAAGGGATAATATTGTAATTTCAACAAAAAAATGTGAAGACATAAAATTTTACTCGTAAAACGAATTTCATGATAACGTTTTATGTCTTATATTCTTTGCTCTTCTATTTTAACATCTAAGAAGCATTTTCTCAAATTTTGAATGACATGACGTCTTTTAAAAGATATAATATTTATCTTTTCATTAGTATATAAAAGATATAAATGAAATAGAAAATATATTTTAAAGCTAACTAGGGACCCAAATAATTAAGTCCAAACTATAATCATTTTTAAAAGTTGTCAATATGTAGGTTTAATACCTTGTTAAATAGGGCTAGAATTCTTTTAAGAAAAAAACAAGAAAGCCCTCATATCATAGTACTTTTTCGTCCTATTTTCTCTCATTCAGTCCCTCAATTCATAGCAAAAATGGTGAAAGTTACTCAACGCAAACAAAATAAGGTACCACTTTTCCATGTTTTTATTTTTTTTACAGAAAAGTTCATGGCTTTGCAAATCTTATGCTGGAAAATTCATTGCTTTCATCAATTTTTATTTATTAGTTAGACTACATGGGATTTAGTCTTTTAATTTATGAACACTAGGTATGCTGTTGTTGTTTTCTAGTACAATTTGTTTGTTTGATTTTGAACTTGTCCCTAGAATTCAAGAAATAATATATTTTTTAAATCTTGTGATCTTAAATTATTGATATGTGTAAGATGTCCTTTTTGTTGGCACTCAGTGCAGGGTTACCTCTCTCGTGTGATTTGCAATAGGAGGAACAACTATCAACTAGTTTGAAAAGTTCTTCCATTTAGTAATGCAAGTGATCCGTTATCACCTTCTAAGAGTATGGTAGAGAGGCTTGAGAAGTTGAACTAGGTTTTACGCTGTACAACTGCGGATTTTCCTTGTCGTAAAACAAAGTAAAGAATAAAACAACGAGTATGAAAAAAATAAAGAGACATTCTTGTATTGGAATTTGACTAAAAAGTAAAAAATAAGTAGAAACAAATTGATCTTTTTCCTTTATGCATTTCAAATTTCTATAAAATATTGATAATGAGTAGTCAATATTGGTGTATTTGAGATTTGATTGACGGATTATTTTCTGATAGACAAAGTTACTTGAAGCAGTGTTATTAAAGGCGTGCTCAAGTCTTGAAGCGCAGGTTCTAGACAACAAAGTATATATTAATGTTATGAGTCCATGCTTTAGTTGGCGCTCTTTTGTGTTTTTTTGGCTTTTAACTATATGGGTGAGAAGTATGCATCCCAACATAGAATTAAAATGATTTTGATATATTTATTCGCGACATCCATTTGCAGCAGCCTAACAAGAAGAAGGAAATATCAATACGAAGGAGGAAGAAATGTAGCAGAATCGTCATAAAGGATGAGAATGAGAATGAATTTGATAAACTATGTATTGATGTGTTAAGTTGTATTTTTCTAAAATGCGGGGTGAAAACATTGTCCATGTCAAGGTGCGTATCCAAGTCATGGAATGATTGTATTATTAGTCCCCTGTTTGTATTTTCTCATCAAAAGCAACAGGGAAATGCCCCTGAATTTCTGTTTGTGGAAACATCACGTTATTTGCCACGGTCACGTAAGTTGAAACTACAATTTGTTTCACTTGACATGGAAGGAAGAAATGAGGATTTGTACACAATCATCCACTATCCTGATACACAAATCCATTGTAGCCGCTGGACTGTTAGCGCTGGTTTGGTTTGCCTTTCAACAAATTGTCGTATTTATCTCTGTAATCCCGCCATCCATCAACTACGCGAATTGCCCAACTCTTCACCTTCTGCTACCCCCGGATATGAACATTTTGGTTTTGGATATCTTCCCTCCAAAAAGGAATACAAGGTCTTGCATTTTTTCTATTTGGGTCCCCCCCGTGGTTTTCCTTGTGAGGTTGACCTCGCCCTGATAAGATGTGAAGTTTTCACCCTAAATAGTAGTGGCGGCATTTCTAAGGGTAGATGGAAAGAAATCGCGGAGCAACCTCCATATCATCCTGTTTTTCGCGGGGTGTTAGTTAATGAATGTATCTATTGGTTGGGAAAGGATAAAATAGTCTACTTTGGCGAACCTCGACTTATGTCATTTGACTTTGAAAACGAAAAGTTTATATCTATAAGGTTTCCATCACCTTTTATTAATTGTCGGGGCTTGAATTTGATGGATTTGAAAGGGAGCCTTTGTGTACCAGACTGTGTTAACTTTCTCAAGAGTTCGATTCTAGACTTGTGGATACTGAAAGATAAGGTAAGTTGCAGTTGGGCGAAGGAGTATAGTATCAATTTGGGGGTAAGGTTCGATCCCAAGACATTAGATTGTTTTCACATCTCATGGAATGAAGAAATAGTATTCCGTCAAGAATTGGGGGCCATGATGGTCATCTTCTTCTATGACATAAAAAGAAAAAGCTTTAGACAAGTCGAAAGACACAGGGCAGGACCGATTTGTATATACTGGAAAACTTTGTTCTCTTTAGATTCTTAAGTTACTTTCAAGTAGAATTTATGTTCAAACTCAGATGTTCTTGCATTTTTCTTTTGCTTCATGTCAACATTATTTCATTCAAAGGCAATTACATTACATTATTACTCTACTATTTGTAATAAGAGATTTTCATCAAGGCCAAAAAGAAGAAAGTTATGAGTGCAGAGAATGCAATGGTGATTCACTATACCAATACATTTTTCATTCTGTCGCATCTCGTTCTTGAATAGATCACTTAATGTGTCAATATAATGCGTACATCGTCTTGGTTTTGAATACATACATAACGTAAAGTGATATATTCGAGAACAGAAAAAAGTATATATTTTTTAATTTTTTCAAATTATAATATTTTTTTTTTAGAGAATATGATAAAATAAGTTTTTCTTTCTTCATTTGTTCATACTTTATTACCTAACATAATTACTTTGATATGTGTGTATAACAAACGGAGATATGGAGAAATCAATTTGAATATAATACACTTTTAAACTTGTTATTTAATCAACTAGTAATATAAAAGCGTGTTTTTTACTTAGCCTAGCTAATATATATGCCTTTTTAACTTTAAGTATGTTAATATATATTATCACGTATGACTTAAATTGTCACATAAATTATATATCAAAGCTATATTAGATGACACGTTCATGTATTATGCCTAAATTCGTATTTCTTTTGTTACTTCTCAAATTGTTTAGCCGCTTTTAAAACCTCAAAAACCCTTTTACCCATTTCCTCTGTAATTGCTCCCAAATATGAATTTCTTCAAATGGAAACAATCATCATCTTCTCCAGCAACACCACCACACCTACAGCTCCAACAATCCTTCAAGAATCTGCAGACCCATTTCACCAATTTCCTTCAAACCACTATTCCCCAATTCAACACCCCTCAAAATTCACCTCTATGGGCTAAAATTGGTGTAAAAAAGCAATCTTTATCTACTGAAACAATCGAAGAGCGTTTGGGTGGAGTACCTGTGTATGCCCTTAGCAATGCTTCTCAAGAATTTGTGTTGGTTTCGGGTGTTAGTACTGGGAAAAGTTTGGGGTTGTTTTGTTTTAGTGAAGCTGATGCTGAAGCACTTCGTCAGCAGATGGAATCAATGGACCCCTCTATGCGAAATGGCTCTCGGGTTGTACCTGTTGCTCTCAACAAGGTTAGCTTCAATTTGCTGTTGTTGTGTATTCGTATGTGTTTATTGTGTTATGTTTTGGTTATGCGACAGACAGCTTGTTGGGATAAGGGAAGGGGTTACAAGAAGGGGAATCGAACTGTGAAAATTCGTTTAGTTAATCAATTGAGATATTAAGATTGTTCTTTATTAGTTTATATACAATGTTTGCTTTGATTGTTGTTTAAATTTTTATAGGATAATTCTCCTAAAGCATAGAAGAAACACCTAGTGTTTTTCTTGCCTATGCTCGGACTTGAACTTGAGACCTCTCAGTTCTCGTTTCACTTCATTGACCACGCTACAACATTTTTAGTCAAAAACGAGTAGGACGATGACTGAGCTAGTAACTGTTTTTTTTTTATTGTCCAAGGCTGATAGTGGGATTCTTGATTGCAGAAGAAAATCATTAATCTGTCTAATTGATGGTCAATGATGCAGGTTTTCCAGCTCAAAGTGGATGGAGTTGCTTTCAGGTTGATACCAGAGGCATCTCAAGTAAAGAATGCAATAAAGGTGCATATCTAGCCATACAAAATTTTGTGAATTTGTTGTATAGACTAAGCGTGTTCTTAAATCTATAAGAAAGTTTATGAGTACTCTTGCCGTCATAGTGGTGTCTCAAGAATTTGATACTGGTTTGCTTTTCTACCTTAGAGAAGTGTTGTCGTTACGTCAATCAGTTTCTTCTGTTCTTTATAAAAAAAAAAGGGTTATTTGCTTTGGGGGTCTCCATTAGTCTATTATAGAAGACTATCATGGCTTCGGGGTTCATGATTATTGCAAAGTAAACCAAAGTTTTCGACAATCTAAGTTCTGAAATGTACTTCATGTACAATAAGTAGTAGAAACTTTTGTCTGATAGACTTTTTGCTTGACACTAATCCAAAAGTTTGTGGCACTTATTAAAATGTTCTCCTTCTTGGGGATAAATTTGTAATAGACAGACGTTGCTTTTGGAATAAAGTGGATGAAAAGGTAGTTGTTGCTCAGTAAGTCTCTTTATACCTAACAAAGATTAGGTATATACCAGTTGTGGACCAAAACATAGTATCATGACATATAATCTATCCGTCATTTGGTAGGAGACCTCATTTTTAAGTGATATTGCCGTGAGAATACTGCCAAAAATGGTTTTGTGCATAGAAATTTTAATCAGCATGTTTAAAATATCATTTTGCACACCATTAGTTTCTAACTTCTATGATATAAAGCCGATCGTATTCTACTGCCTTTTTTAACTAGGAAAGGGAAAGGACTGGAACGACTGATGAGAGCTTTCATGGTGTTCCAGTTTTTCAGGTATGTTCTCAGCTATAATTGATATGTATAGCTTCACTGAAATGCTTGTCTGCCTTAAAAATTGTGTTTAGTTCTATGTCCTCCTGTGTGAGGGGAAGTATCCGATTTGCTTGCTTCATCTGCTTTAAATGAAACATGATCTGAACTAGGATGACTACGTCAGTTGTAGTGTTGTCAGCCTCAAAGACACACTTAAGGCTTGAAGTGAGTGCAAAATGTTTTGAGTGTTTCACCTTGCTTAGCAGGCGCTTCAGTGTCGCCATCAAGTCTTTAAGGCATACTTTTTCTTACAATAGAGCGCAATCCTGAAAAGGTTTAACAATTTATATTTCACTTCATCTCAACCCTTTTTCGATTTCACTTTCTGCTTAAAGCCCAATTGATCTTAGATGCTTATTTGCGCTTTTTGCCTTTGATAACATCGGTCTGTTGATGAGGAAGGACTCCATAGACACAATACTCGTACGGTCAATTGACACACTTTGCAGATCTGCAGATGGATTGCCTTCACTTTTACTTGTAGCCAAAAGAATTGATAGATTAATCAAGGAAACATCCGGTGCCTTCAAGCCTGGACAAGGCCCAATCTGTTTTAAATCTCTGTGTTGTTTAAATGCCCAAAGTGATTAACGTAAAAAGAAGAATTAATCCACCCAAAATGCTGTCCAGGCATTTCAAACAACTTAGCATTGCTC
The DNA here is from genome assembly GCA_022817965.1 of Solanum lycopersicoides. NCBI lineage: Eukaryota > Viridiplantae > Streptophyta > Magnoliopsida > Solanales > Solanaceae > Solanum > Solanum lycopersicoides. Next base: position 109,858,528 of record CM040626.1, on the reverse strand, counting down.
TTTTTCACCTTCTTGGATAATGCTATCCTTAGATTTGACACCATATTTTTTAACATTTTAACAGTTTGCTTAAATCTAATCAGTTAAAAAATATGGTGTCAAATATTAGTTGAAAGTTGTTTCGGTGTTGGATTAATTTGGAACCATGCCAAAATGTACTCAGAAGTATGTCCTATTGCTCTTTGAAGTTGGAATGAAGACTATGAAGATCATGTATTCAATCCTAGCAAAGGCAAAAAAGTTTAGGTGATTTCTTCCCATTTATCTATGTTTTGGCGGGTAGAGTAATCCGATACTTGTACTGGTAGGATCCAGTGGACTTGTCGAGGTGCGTGCAACTTGTTGCGGACACCACATTTAAAAAAAATAAAGAAATAAGTAGCATGCCAACATATTGAATATCACATTCAGATAATTTCACAACAGATTATGTATTGTTAGATTCGAAGATTATATGAATGGTGGGCTGACAATTTCATGCCACATAAAGGTCTTTTGTATTTCTCGACCTCATAAATCGAAAATGACAACTATCGATCTGATTGATATTTATTTACAGTCGAGGAGCTTAATTCTAAGAAGCCAAAACAAGAGATATCGTCCTGTTTTCTTCAGGAAGGTAAGCTAATTGTCTTGAGTTTGTATCCACTATCCACTTATGTGATAAAATGCTATATCTCCCTTCTTGAAATTTCGTCAACTTATGCAGGAGGACCTAGAGAGTTCACTAGTAAGAGCTTCTCAGCAGCAAGGGCGGTTGAATCCCGCTTTGAAAGGAGATATTCAGGTACATCTCTTGGTTTTTACTGTTTATTTATTGTTCGTGTCTTAGCTTCATCACCGAGAATTTTCATCTGATTTGACAAGGTTGGCGTTCTGGAGGATATAATACAAGGTATGAAGGTAAGAATCCTCAATCAAGTTCTGTCGTCCTCTTACGCATTGTAACCTCTTATATATATACTAATTCTATATTTTTAAACAACCAAGAAATCCTCGGAGGGACTGGTAGCTCACGATTCAAAACTCTGTAGTCTGCGGTTGACAAAGTATGAACATATTTTTGCAGGATTCTTCGACATCACAGTGGGACGATGTTGTATTTGTTCCTCCGGGTTTCGATGTTTCAGCAGATCCCTCTCAGAAGTAACAAATATGTACACCATAAGGCTAGATGTTAGTTGAAACCTATTATCATTTTTCATATCCTAATTTCTCTGTGTATTTTGTAGACTTTGACTAATATTATTAATGAAACTGGAGCTAGTAGTGTTTGATAATTGTAGCAAAATTCTGTATGCAATAAGCTTCTAAAAGCTTAGATGGGGTTGGGCCAAGCTTAGCAACCTTTAGCTAGTCCAAATAATGCTACTTTCTCCTATATATACTTGGTAAAGCGAATTACATTATTTTCCTGTTCTTTTTTAAATTACAAAAATACTTTAAAATTTATGAATTTCGAATATATATACATAGGGGAGAGATATATTAGAGAGGGGATAGGACATTCGAATATATATTAAAAAAAAAATTAAATGATATATAAGATGTATATTTAAGTAATTTATATATGTATATGCAATTTTAATCCTAATACAAGTACGAATCCTTTTTTTTTTTCTCACAACCACCAATAGCTCCCTTCTTATATATACCTTCAACAACTAAATTAACCTTATATATATACACATACCTAATTTTCTCCAAACCAAAAAATAATGTCAAAGAAAAACTTAACAAGGGTCCTTATACGTGATATTCTTCCATCTGATGATATTATGATCTCCATGTTTATTTGTCTTCCAATTAAAAGTTTGTTGCATTTTAAATCAGTTTCTAAGTCATGGAAAGCTACTATATGTGATAGAAATTTTATAAAGCACTGTCGTGATCATTCGAAAACAGTAGGCCGTGAGAAGCTACACATACGAGAAAGATATCGTAGTGATTTTGTATTTAGAGATCCGGAAAGTCCCCAATTAATTACGATTGATGATCATAACCAATTTTCTCTTCCAAAAAGATTTCGAGACTCTCAAGTTTTGGGCTCATGTGATGGCTTGCTTCTTCTAAAGAACCCTATGGCTTGTGCTATGATTCTAGGATCGATGACTACAAGGTTATAATAATCTTTAGATATTTTTATGTTGTTTACTCTTTGTCTAAACAATCTTGGACAATGAAAACAAGTCCCCCTCATCTAGTACAACCATACTATCTTAATAGATACTGTGCTGAGGGGATTACTACTCAAGATGGTACAACATTTTGGTCTATGAACAACAAAATTGACCAATTTGTGAATACAACTTCTACTATCATGTACTTTGACGTGACTTCAGATGAAGTAAGAAAATTTCCAGCACCAAATTTGGATTTTATAGGCGAGGAAGACTTATTTCGTTTAATCACTATAAAAGGTTATCTTAGTTTATATGGTGGAAACAATCGGGCTACAGAATTGCAAGTATGGATTAGGGAACAAGATAGCTGGAAACGGTTATTGAACATTTGCAACTTGCCTAGAAATTGTGGTTTGTTTGTTGAAAGAAAGCTCTTGCATTTCACAAGAAATGGTGAAGTTCTCTTTCAAGGGTACATAGATGTATATTGGGCTACCATTTATCATCCTGAACGACAACAATTTGTTACAGTATTGGAAGAGTGTTTTGACGTAGCTTCAATATGTTTGGATACTTTGTATTTTTTTAAACCTACACTCAAGCGCAAGAGTATAAGCAACCAATCATCATGAACACATCGCGCGATAACCTTATTGTTTTCTGCTGATTTTGTTTGTCTTTTAGAATATATAATAATTTTATTTTACATTTATTCTATCTATTTATAATAACTATATTTCATACTCTACTTTTCTTATAGATTTGTTCTTTAAATTATTGAGGTATAGTAAGACATTATATTAAACAAGGGAACTGTGACAACAGACAAAAAAGGATCATAGGGAGAGTAAGGAGTATCTGATTCATATTAGATAGTGTTTGGACATGGGATTTCAAATTCTACAATATGCTTAATTTAGAAATTTCATATTATTATTTCACATTTTTAAAAACGAAAAATAACCCACAACTTTATATTTTGTAAAAAAAAATGTTATTTTGGTTCTAACTTCAACTTTTTCTCATATGATTATATATCATAATTTCAAATTATAATTTCATCTCATGAGTCATATGGCCAAATGAATCATACTTCTTTCGTTTATTTTTACTTGTCCTTTTTACACTTTAAACATTTCTTAAGAAATAATGATTATTATGATAGATTACAATATTCATATAAATTGGAGTATTGTCTTAATAAGATATTAACTTCTCTCCACGGACATAGGACAAGAAATTTACAGAGTCAATTTATTTGTTGAAAGAGATTAATTTTTCTCAGTAACATCTCATAACTACAAAGAACTAGAAATGAGTTTAAAACCTGGAAATAGTTACTTTTGGAATGTACGAAAATTTGGAAATTTTAAAGTAAGAATTGAGCTTTTGGTCAACTTCAAATTACTATAACTCCTAGCTCAAGATGAGTTAGGTATAGTTCCAGATATGGTTGGAATGATCTTTCCAACGCCGTCAAATTTGCGCAATTCCCAGTTCGTATGAGTGAGTTATGTCTTTCGGAAGTTAGGTTGTTGGATTAAGGAAAGTTTAATCTCGATTTGGGAAGAGCAAATTAGCCTTTTCATTACCTAATTATATTAATTCATTTTTAAGGATTAATTGGGGGGTAAAACAAGACTTTGTTCAGTTTAGAAATATTAAAATTCACGCTTGGGTTTGGAGAAAAGAGGAGAAAAGAGAAGAGAAATCAAGAAATCGCCAAGAATATTTGAGCTTTGCTTGTGAAATTCGTCGGGGATGATCCCTACAAGGTATGTGAGATCCAATAGCGCTGGGTTAGTTCATCCACGCACGAACCATGTTTCAATTCAGCGAATTTAAGTCTTTGAATGTCAAGAAAGTGAGTTCTAGAAGAACATTATTGAAAAATTTAAGGGCTTCTAAAAATTTAAATCTTTGAATGTTAAGAAAGCGAACGGTTAATAAGTTCCGCCGTCAACTAACAAGAAACATGAAACTACAAGTACTAAGACAACGACTCTGAACTCGATTCTAAGCTCAGAGGCACCAACTGTTGTAAGTAAAGAGAATATTTTCAAAACGTTCAAAGTTCACTTTGTTTAATATCAAGTTAACACCATAGACAATAATAAGATGATGAAACAAGTTTACTAACTCATTTAAAATCTGATAAAGACTCATACTCGATAGCGGATCTAAAATTTATAATTTATGAGTACTCAATTTCTTTACCAGAAAATTGCTAGCAATCATAGAGTATAAATGTAAAATAACTTGTACATGTTAATAAAAAGTACATGATGAATAATAATTAATTTATTATCATAAAAAATAACTTATAATTACGAGTTACAGTAAAGAAAAGAGACCAAAAGGTTTTTAAAATAATAAATGACAATATATAAAAAAGAGAGAAAAAGTGTGATTTTTTAATTTTTTTTCATAAATTGAAATAAGAAAAGGTGCAATAACATTCGAAATCGTAACAAGCAGGCAGCACACCTTAACACTAAAGTTAGAACCAAAGCATCCACTGGATTTTTTTGTTTTCAATGGGTGCTTATTTAATTTTTTTAAGAAAAATAATTATTTTTTCATATTTTTCTATCGATATACTTGCTGAAAATCAATGAATATTCGAGTATCTAAAACCTTTCGGTGCTTATACTCCTAGAACGGTTGGTGTGTTGATTTATTTTTTCACTGATAATCTCAATTTCAAAAAAGTTGAAAATCGTGATATATAATAACATATTTATTTGTTTCTATTTTATGCGAGATTACACCTTGCAATATTTTCTACTCCTAGTGATCCAAGTTTTACATGATTTTACAAATATATTTTATATATTTATATTAAATAAATTAATGGGGCCATAACTAAAAAAATGCTCTACAGCTGCCATTAAGAATTTAATATGAAGGTAAATTTTGGGTTAATTAATTTTGGAAACTAAAAATAATACTCCCTTCGTTTTAAAAAGGATGGTCTAGTTTGACTTGGAACCGAGTTTAAGAAAAGAAAGAAGATTTTTTAATCTTATAATTTTAAATTAAAGTTATGTCAAATGTACTAAAATGCTCTTTAATCTTGTGATTTTAAACATGCCACGTGAAAAGTTAGAATAAAGTTTTGCTAAAAATGGAAAGGGATGATTCTTTTTTAAACAAACTAAAAAGAAAATAGGGACAATTTTTTTGAAACGGATGGAGTAATACTATCTTAAGCCTAAAGGTCCCTAAATGTAGTGGGCCATGGTTTGACGGCGCTGGGCTTGTTTGTTTGATTTTATGGGCCGCACTTACCCACTTAATATACTTTTATGGCCCACTTTTTTTCCCCTCATATTTAAATTGAATTTTTTATAGCCTCCTTTTAAATTTATTGTACTTTTTTGTCCTTTTATTATGTCCAAAACAAATTGTTTTAAGTTCTTGTGGTGAATTATGACCTATAATATTTTTGAAAAAGAAAATAATTGTTTTTCATAATGATACACTCCTTCCTATCTCTCTCTTTTTGGTTACTTTCATATTTTATTAAATGGTTAAATTTGTCTTACTTTATTAAGGGTGTATTCTCTACAAGCAAAATGTGTTTTTATAAATAATAATAAAAAAAAAAAGATAATGAGTTTCTTAGTTTATATTTGAGATAAGTGTTTGAAACATATCTGAACTATACCTTTTTTTTAGTTTCATACCTAAACTATCAAAAGTGTGAGAAACACACCTAAACTATTACACTTTAGCTTGAGAAACACACCTCTGTGCTGACTGGACCAAATGTGTGTGTACACACTCTTTTACGCGCGTGTAGCCTTTTTTTCGTCCACATGGCTTCTTCTTTCTAAAAAAATAAAATATAAAAAACACACCTAAACTATATAATTGTTTGACTTTCCACCTAAACTATTAGGAGGGTGAGAAACACACCTAAACTATCTTTAATAAATTTGAGAAACACACCTTAAATATGTTACACTAGTTGTAAATATTTTAGATTTACATATCAAAAATATTTTTTACTTGCCGCCACAATTTTTTTTATATTTTTTAGTTGTTTATGTTATATTCGGTATACTAGTAGAATTTGTTTTCTAAAAATATATGTACGTGCATATCTAACACAAAAAAAAAACGTAAAAAAAATAAAAATTACGAACGGAAAATTAAATATGATAGGTAGATTTTTTAAAATAAAATAATATCAATTTCTATCGGGGGAGGGCGGAGGATGAAATATGAAAATTTTAAAAATATTGTATAAATGATTTTTTTTTAAAAATGATGGGGTGTTGCGGGGGAGGGGCGGTACGTGGAGGAGGTGGTGGAGTGAGATAAGAAAAATAATTTAATTTTTATATGGATAATAATTTAATTTTAATTAATATTAATTTTTATTATTTAATTTTTATCTAGCTAAAATATTTTATCTATGTGAAATGCCATGTGTCAAAGTTTTTTCATATAAAAGAGAGAGTGCACTACACACACCACTGAGGTGTGTTTCTCAAACTAAAAAATGATAGTTTAGGTATGAAACTCACACTTTGAATAGTTTAGGTATGAAACTCAAAAAAAATTGAATAGTTTAGGTGTGTTTTTGACATTTATCTCAATGTTAAACTTTAACTTTTGCCATGGTGGAATTTTTTCCACGTGGCAATCGACGTGGCATTTAAAATAAATAAATTGAGAGAGTGTAATACACACACTATCACATTTTATTTGAGATGTATTTCTCAAACTAAAGTGTAATAGTTTAGGTGTGTTTCTCACACTTTCGATAGTTTGAGTATGAAACTCAAAAAAAAGTATAGTTCAGATGTGTTCTAACCACTTATCTCTTTATTTTTTTGTGTTTGAC
>CM040626.1:109833857-109850550 GCA_022817965.1 Solanum lycopersicoides | reverse complement strand
TCTGAAGAGTAACTATTACTTCAAAATAAAAAATGTAAGAGTCCATGCCCACATACATCTAAGAACTCATTTTGTGAAAAAGATGATAAGAATTTTGAAGCAGTGTTCTGAAAATAGACACTAACACAACATTATTAAGTTGGAGTATTCCTGAACAAATCTGTGCTTATTCACTATAATAATGGAGCATATAAGCTGAAAACTTCGTACAATAATATTAGGGATTAACCTCGTAAATCCTTTTCGCCTCCATGTAAGCCATACTGATCCTTAAAAATAATTGGGCAATGAGTTTACGAGCAGCAGAGTTTGAATTGATCTGCTTTATGATTCCACTGTAAAGTTCATAATCGATTATTATCTAATAATATAGAATAACCCAAAAAGGATATCATAAGAAATGTTATTAAGCACAAATATTTCTAACAATTTAAGCGCAAGAAAATCAAAGGTATGAGAAGCTACAGATTATACCTGTATAACGTCTCATACACTAGAGGAACACTTATCAGGTAATGTGGTTGATAACGCCGCAAATCTTCCTACAACAGTAAGAAGGTTGCTGAGGCCGTGGTAATAACGATTAATAATCGAAGTATAAATATATTTTAAGGGGAAAATACTGGCGCAGAGATCAGATCAATGGTTTAGACTCTTTCAGAACATGAGGCCAAAAAAGGGGCACAAATTGACTAAATAAGAAACCCATACAAAATACACACACCTTCAATTTTTTTACGGTTGTGTACACTTGCTCCGTTCCATGTGTGAATATGAAATACTCGCAAGCACGTTCATATGCATGCCAAGGCGGAAGCATGCTTAAAAATCTGTCCCCAGGTACAGCAGGCACAATCTCCCACAAATTCAAAATCTAACAAAGAGAACAAAGGGGGTCAACAACTTTACTTACTGAAAAACTAGCAGTACAACATACTTATTGACACCACAGATACCTTTGGAAGTTACAATAATACTAAAAGATGGAAAACTGGCCAAACAGAAGATCAATAAGAAAATACCAGCAACAGCAGAAACGTTATTTTCTACGTAGAATGATAATATTACTGTTTTTTTGGTTTTAGTATTCACGCTGCTTTTGTGATTATTAGAAATTCTTTCTGGTGACGTTTTAGTGACATTGTAACTCTATTATGTGACGTTCTGCCGGTACCGCGCCTCTTTACAGTGATCGCTCTGGTAGAAGACTCTTTTTACTCTCGTGAAAATTGTTTTGATTACTCTAAGTTGTCAATTCAAGCAACGCTATTGATGTCCTAAAGATGTATGCAATGTTACCTCTTCAGGATTACGAAGTAAAGATCCATTTATATGCCACAAGAAGCACCTCATTTTCGCTACATAATTACCATCAACTTGAAAGAGAAAAGAATTTCATATTTTTTCTTTTGGTGACTTTTCATTGTTCTAGCAACATTAAGACAATAAGCTCAGTACTCAAGTATTAGTTTAGTGTGTCATGTATGTGAAATAAGTAAATTCATGATGTTTCACCAACTTGAGTTTGAGAACTTCTGGAAGTATAGAAAATTGTTAAATATCTGGTGTTCCTCGATGACAATGTCATAGCTAAGAATTCAAAAATTAGGGTTCTTTCTTTAAAAAACTATATAAGGAGCCAGCTTAGTAGTTAACCTGCAATTCAGCAAGAGTTTTTTTCTCATTTCTTTCTCTCACACAATACTAAACCTCACTTCTCAACCTAACTTTCTCTCATTGACGTCTTTCCCCAAGGGGATTTTATTCGTTTTTCTCAGAAAAAATCACAAGAGTACATAATCTATTAAAGCACTAATTTTAAGATGAGATAGTGCGCAAGTTTAAAGAGAGATCGGTTCATCAGTCCTTTTTCCCAAATTTGAACCTCAAGTTAATACTTAGCTTCTTTTCATATAACCACGACTAGAACAACAGGATAAAGGTAACAAGACACAGATGATCCTGCAAAAGTGAAATCAACTAAAGAATTCTAAGCACTAGAGTAAATGTACAAGTGCAAACCTGGTGAAGCAAATTTTTATGCGTAAGCATGACACCTTTTGGATTACCGGTGGTTCCGCTAGTATAAACAAGTGTAGCCACATCATCAGAGTTGATTGCTTCATATGAATATCGTTTTCCTAAAACAAATTTGTTAGCTACTGATATTCTCCCAATAGGAATGTGGAACTACATTATCGAAAAGTGCAACTTCAGAATCGAAGACAAAGTAAAAAGGTTACCAAACTGAATATCGCGTTGAGCATATGACTTATAAACACATAACTGCTCAAAACATATAGGAATGCTAACTAGATAGGGTGCTCAAATGTTATGGTAGTTGTAACAGAAATAGAAAGAAAAGTTAAAAGGGAAGTAGAACAACCACATCGGGATAGATCACTCGACCAAAAGCTAGCCCCGGTAAAAAATTGGGATAAGGTACACTAGCCTATAAATTTCCATTTGTTGTTTTATTTCACTGGGCACAGAATCAAAACTCTAGAAGTAAAGTTCAGGATGACCTTTGCATAAACCGAAAAAGGAGCATAAAAGCCAAATTGTGATGGTAGAATTAGCATGAGGTTCAGGATATTGATTGACATGCTGAAGACTCGAAATTGAATCTCCTAAGTAATAATTATTGTGTTTACACCAGGCAGGAGCTATCTTTTATCGTTAGTATATCATAGAGCTTACAGACATAACATATACTGGGAAAGAGTCGGGAAGATGAACTTGCAACTTGAAGTAGAAAACCTTTTAGCACAATTCTGTTCTTATAAGATGATAAAGAAAAGCAGAACGACAAAAACAAGCAAAAGTACTAGATTTATTTCAATGCAGGATAAAAAAATCAAGGAAATTTTATTGTGTGAAGAAAAAAAACACCAATATATCATCTTAGGATAACAATAATTAGTTTAAGCAACAAATACTTTTTTAAAAAATTAATGTAATTTAAATTATGTCTCTTACAGTAAATGTTACTTTTTTAAAAAATTAATGTAATTTAAATTATGTCTCTTACAGTAAATGTCTTACTGGCATCTTTAGAATCAAGTAGATCCACACGACTTTTGTGACCCAATTCTATAATCTCCTTATAAGTATATACAGGAAATCCCTGCCTGGCTTCTGTTATAAGGCTAGACTTCTCTCCCCAAAGTAAAATAACAAATCGTACAGCTGCATGGGAGCCAAAGGTGTCTGCAATCCGGTTGTACATCTCAGGATTGTCAATAGCAAGAGCGACACTGGCAAGGCAATGATTAAAATAATAATGATAATAATCTTATCACAGTCAAAATGCATGCAGAAGAAAATTGTTTTTGTTTTTGGGTTTAAGATGGATTTTGTGGAGTACATCCGACAGTACCTTCTTTTTATCTTTGAGAAAAACATTTTACTATTAAAATGGAAAATGAAAGATGAGAAAAAGAAACCTGAAAGTAAAGAATAAAAAGAGAAAGCAAAATGCAGTAACAAATAGAAGTTCTTTAAACTTGTTGCTGGCACACACAGAAGAGATAGCTACTTCGTCGCTGCTGGTGCAAACTAAACAACGAGATACACATGATCCTATACTGTGTGCACAAGTTGCTTGCAAAAGTTTATGAATAGAAGTCAACCACATAAACTAGGTAATCTTCTAATCAGATAGAACAAATCTAGCCAATATAATCGATCATGGAGGCATCTTGAAGGCCATCAAGATGTCCATTTTATTTGTTTAGTTCATCAGCTTCAAAAATGTAACCAGTATCAACTACATGTCACTACACCAAACAAGATTTTCTTAAAATAGTACTCCCTCCGTTTCAAAAAGATTGGCCTAGTTTGACTTGGAACAGAGTTTAAGAAAAGAAAGAAAGACTTTTTAATTTTGTGGTTCTAATTTAAAGTTATGTCAAATGTACCAAAATACCCTTTAATCTTGTGGTGTTAAACATGCCACGTGGAAAGTTAAGTTAAAGTGTTGCCAAAAAAGGAAAGGGGTCATTCTTTTTTAAACAGACTAAAAAGGAAATAGGGTCATTCTTTTTTAAACGGAGGGAGTAAAAAAGTATAGTGAAACTCGGATATGAGCAGCAGACAAATGTCCAAAAGATTTTATTTCTATGATAAAACGAACTTTCAGGGAGATGTGTGCTTCTGAAGGTAGAGTTGTTATTCTAGAAACAAAAAAGGTTACTTATACATGTAAAGGCAAAGACAAAAGACCTATCATGCTGTCAAACGAGGATATAATACCCATATACCAATCTGTCAAGAGAGCTTTCATTCTGTATTGCAGTCAATAACAGTATCAACATGTTCAAAAATGAGAGGCAGGGGAAAAACTAATCAGGAAAAACAATCGAGAAGAAAGGCAGGTAGAACAAGTAACATGCTCACTGACAGGTTAATAAGAACAACCAACAAATACCTGCACTAACCTTTCAGAGTGGCTGTATAATTGCAATAGCTCTTGATCTGATGACCTTGAACCCCTTACAACATTGATAGCCCCACTTGCCATCATACCTAAAAGAATATGACACTTTACAACAGAGCTTCCAAATAAATTGAACATAATCGAGGATTCAGGTAAAAGACTAGTAGTAAACAGTTTCGGTTCTTATCTCTCCTGCTGGTAGTACTAGTATTATTCTCGGTATCATAATTACTTTAGTATTTCTGTATTACTCATTCTTAGTTTTCTAATGCTACTTGTTGTTTCTCATGCCTCTAATTTCCAAAATTTTGTAATTCTGACATGGGAGCAGGAAACAGAAGAGAAAAAGGTAATGCATAAAAAGTAAAACGAAAGCCATTTCTAGGATTTATGGATGGGATCAATTGATTTACCTTGATCTGCAACAAGCCATCGACATGAATTATCAGCAAAGAGTGCAATCTTTTCATGTGGCTTTAGCCCAATAACTCTCAAGCCTTCGGAAAAATCCACAATTTCCTGATCAAGCTGCAATCTTTGGCAGTGCATTTAGAGAAAATACTATGGAGAGAATAGGAGAGCTGATAACATAGTTGAACATACTTATTTTCCCAATTATCTAGTTGCCTCTTGCAAAAACATGGATAAAGTAGTAAATATAAAAGCCAGGCATCCAATTACACCCAAAACAGACTTTTAACTAGAAACATTAACATTAGATTAAATTAAAGGAAACTGCAAGATGAAATTTCTGTTCCCTCACAGATTTTCAACTCTTTAGAACAACTCTAGAAGCATTCATGATACTGTTCATAGACATCATATTCAGAGATATTAAGTTAAAAATAAGAAATCAAATTCTGCCACTCATTTTTCGGAACAAAGGAACACAGTATATATTTACCCGAAAGAAAAGGAAGACTGACTAACTAATGATGAAGCAAATCCCTAAAGTCAAAGGCAAGGCATACACCATTTGTTTTGTCACATGTAAGAGCAATCAAATAATCGAGCAAAAGACTGTTAACTCTAAACCAGCAATGACTGATAAATACTAGAAAAGAAGATCGTAACTACGGAGTCATGTTGATAAAATTTGTTCCTTGCAGGTACTTACAAATGAAAACAAGAGACTCATGCATATCCATAACAAGATGGATAGTCTCATGAAGTCACCAACAGTGATCCATTAAACAAACTTGCGAAAGCAACTACCATTCTAGAGAAAAGGCTCTTAAAAATAGAAGTCATGGTTGACCTGTTTATAAGTCATCGTTGTAGGAGGATCATGATATGGGTCCACAACTGCTACACGATCACCAAATTTCTCAGCTGAAGTTCGCCAAATGTCAGGAACGGTTCTCCACTCTGTCAAGGGCAACCCATCATTACCGGACAACAATTCACTTTCCAGAAAAGGCGAGCACTTCCTGATTTCCACTTCTGCAGTCTGGAACAATGATTCAATGAATCCCATAAATAGATACATAATAGAAGCAGTGTTATCAAAAGAGAAAGCGCAAAAGTAATTCTAAGGTCCTTTGGGGCTTTAAGTGAAAGCGCAAATAAAGTACTGAAAAAAGGCGTAAATGGAGCAAAACTACAAATATGTATGTGTGAAAACTGTGAATAGATAGAAACCATAGATGCTTGATGGAAAAGAATAGATATCTCTTGTAAAGTTCAAATATCTTCAAAATCATCGTTTGTAGGATCAATAGTGTAAACAAAAGAGATGATATCCTGGAGATAATTGACTCCTTATATCTATAAAAGGAATCAGTCCAGCAATTCGACAGATAATCAGACCTGATAGGTGATGCTCTAACTATCAATGAAATTACTGTACTTATATCAAAATACTATTGCAAGAACGATACATGAAATGCATCAAACATAAAACTCTAAGTTGGAGGCTAACTAAACTTAGTTGGCATTAACAAAATTTCATTAAAACACGAAATAGGGTACTGAAATATCCATTCAAGAAATCTCCACTCCAAATGCACTTAATGCTGCTTATACTTCCTAAGCTTAAGTCAATTACAACAATTATACTTTCAAAGCTGGACTCAGTTATAACAAATAGGAACAACACTGCGCCATTAATATACAACAGTGATAACTGCTCTCTCTGATGTGAGACGCTTTCCTTTTTACGTCCCAAAAATGACACCTTTCTATTACAAAGAAACTACTCCCACTATCCCAATTTAAGTGTCTTACTTTCCTTTTCGGTTTGTCCCAAAAAGAATGTCAGTTCCTATACTTAGTAAGTTTTTCAATTCCAATATATAGTACATATATCAGGGACTACACACATCTCATTTCTAAAACTGCATGCCAACTCATTGGGATGGAGGGAGTAATTAACTTTAAACTTCAAATTTTACCCTTAGTGACATAATTTGCCATCAGACAGATGTCTATGACGAGTCTTAGACCACAAGTTTAAAAAAAGATCCAATCTTTCTCAAACTAAGTGCCTAATAAAAAATCATCAGATATCATGGGCACAGATGGAGTCTAATTTACAATACAACTAAAATATATTACTCCAACAAAACACAGCAAGAGAGTATTACACCAAAAGAAGCAAGAGGTATTCAAGAATCACCTTAGACTCTCTTCATTTCTTAAACAGCGTGCCAGCTCATTGGGACAGAGGGAGTAATTAACTTTAAACTTCAAATTCTACCCTTAATAACATAATTTGCCGTCACACAAATATCTATAACATGTTTAGGAGCACAAGTTTTAAAAAAAATATAATCTTTCTTGAACTAAGTGTCAAATAAAAAACAGTCACATGAGCACTGATTGAGTTAATTCACAATTAAAAACTAAAACATTTTACTCCAACAAAACACAGCAATAGCATTAAACCAAAAGAAGCAAAAGGGTATTCAAGAATCACCTTAGACTGACAGTGAACTCGACCAAGTTTTCGACTTTTCGAAACAAGAATTGTTACCAATTGCTGCTGAGACCAAAACTGGCTAACCCCATGTCTTCCCCTACATGGGGTAGCAAAAAAATTGGATTTTAAACTCATAGTAGTAGTAATCATCACTGCTGATCTAAAAATTTCTTGAAAAAGATAAATCTTTAAGAGTATAAATGGTGAGAAGAAAGAGTCAACAAGTAGAAATTAGGTAAGAAACAGAGCAGCATTGAAATATACAGAGAAAAAGAATCTATTGGCCGAATTAACTGCTCAAGGACATTTAAAGAATTTTAATTTACAAGTGTTGACAAAAAGACTCCATAAAAGTTGAAGGATTGAGACATTTTTAAGAATTTTATTTTAAAACTAATCGACAAAAACATATTTAAATTATTAAATATTTGAGTCGGTGATGTTTCATGTAGAAAAAGTGAACAATTAAGAAAGATAAAAATATCTCGATCATATTTACTAATTTTTTATAGCTTGAAATAATTACATATTGTCTCACTAATTAATAATTTTATATTAAATTTCAAATCAAATATGCTAAAATATGAGAATAGGCAAGCGAGATTTCTATAGACATGCGAATCATATTAGATACATGATTAATACATCAGATACACAAAGAGAGGCAATAGTCAAATACACACGAATACATTTAGATACACATATATGAATGTGTCAGATATATATATTCAAAATCTAAAATTTGATAAAATTCATAATATTACAAACTAATATGAATCTAGATAATTAACTTCTAAGCTACTATAACTTTTATATGTTACCATAGTTAATAATTATAATTTTCGTCTAATAATTTAGATATGAAACTCGAAAAAACCGAACTCTCATCAGTGGTGACAAAGAGTGTGTGTTGTGTTTAATACTAGTACTACTTATAGTCACTTTTTTGGTTAAAAACAACGTGTTCTTACCTGTCCAATTTATGTTAGCATAATAAATGAAACTTGGGCAGTCAACTAAAGTTTTAATTATTATTTCATAATTTTCACTTTATTTGATAATTCCTTCGTTTCATAAAGAATGATCTAGTTTGACTTGATATAAAGTTTAAGAGTAAAGAAGACTTTTGTATCTTGTAGTTCTAAATTAAAGTTATGTCAAATGTATCAAAATGTCTTTTAATCTTGTAGTCTTAAACATGTCACATGAAAAAATAAAGTTAAAGTGTTACCAAAAAAGAAAAGGAGTCATTCTTTATTCTTTTTAAACGAACTAAAAAGAAAAGGAGGTAATTCTTTTTTAAATGAAGGGAGCAATATTTAATATAAGCAATATTTATGAAATTCTATTTGGAAAAAGTTGATTTAAAACATTTCTTAAATATTTTTATAATTATAAATCATTTAACTAAATATAAAAGAATAATTTGAAATTTAATTATAATGAAATGATTGTATTATTTTTAATACAGACTAAAAAAAATAATGTCACATAACAAGGAGACAGAGATAACATAATTTATATATATCTTTTAAATATTAAAGTTATTAATTATTGTAGTTTCTACCTACCTAGCTTGACACAACAAATTTTGTTATTTTGCTATTAGCATAAGTTATATACAAATAATTTATGCAAGGATTAGATTATATATGATTTAAATTACTATCGAATATGAATATTAGAGCAATAGTTTATATTTAATCAAAGCTATAAGGTAATACCTACTCTTTATCTAAAAACTTATGTAAACATCTCAATTTTTTTTAAAAAAATAAATATATTTTTTTTTAAAAAATAGCTAAATTTTCATAAGCTTTGGCCAAACATATTCCTACTGCCAATATATCTTAATAGAAATGCCTGCCAATTTTGTACATATTCCTACTGCCAATAGAGGATAGAGTGAATATTTGTATTTTGTTTAGAATTATTATTTAATAGAAAAATAGGGGCATGCATGTGGTGGATGCATATTTAAAAGAAATTATAAAATTAATATTTAGTTATGAACATTTCAAATTTAAACTTGAAGACAAATTTCAAAAATTTAAAACTCAATTAATCTTTCAAGTTAGAAAAGGGCTTCAAACATGAGAAAAAAATTGTTTGGCATATATGGAAGTTTAGAAATGCTTCGAGTTTTGATAGTGAATTAATCGATCATTCGGATGTATATAGTAATTAGTAACAAAAGAACTTTATGCAAATATAATAAATGTCTTGAACTTGCAAGTTCCTCAAATGATAATTTCCAAGAGAATTATGAAACTCAACCAAGAATACCCAAAGAGAAAATGCATTTATTTATTGAAGTAGAGTTACAAGTTGAATCAAAGAAGGCAAGCATGATTTGGTTGATATGAATAACAAGGTTGTTTTTGCTCATAATCCTGATTTAATTTGTTACGAAGTCTATAATTACTGAAAGCGTTTGCGATAGTCAAATAAATGAAAAAGCAATACAACATGGATGGAGGAAGCCTATTTCCTCTCCTATGGAAAGGTGTAGTAGATATATTAAAGCAGAAATGGTAAAGGCTACTTGAAACATGGATGATTGGAGGTAGTTTGTAAGGATATTTGAAGAGAAAATTTATTTAATAAGTGGCATATTTAAGAGTCTACTCTCTCCGTTTCACAAAGAATGACCTAGTTTGATTTGACACGGAGTTTAAGAGTATAAAGAAGACTTGAATTTTGTAGTCCTAAATTAAAGTTAGGTCAAACGTACAAAATTGTCCTTTTGATCTTGTGGCTTTAATATGTCACGTGAAAAGTTGTAACCAAAAAAAGAAAGAAGTCATTCTTTTTGAAACATACTTAAAATGAAAGGAGGTCATTCTTTTTTAAACGGAGAGTATATTACTTGTCTTAACAAGACTTTCTATTGGGCTTTGGCCCATTAAATCCAAAGCAATATGTGCTCTGGAATAAATAACTTCCCTTTTTTACCAATTTGGGGGTGGAGGATTGCACATATAGCCAATTTTAGGACATCATTTAAGATAGAAACATAAGTTCTTAAATTCTTAGAAGTTTAGCCACTTTAAAATAATTCACACACACGAATCTAAATTTTTTTAAGGGAAAAAGGATAAATATATTCTCAAATTATCGTAAATGGTATGCAGATATCCTCCGTCACACTTTAGGGATATTGATGCTCCTGTCGTTAAAAAACTAGAGATTTATACTCTTTATTGTAACGAAATACGCGTGTCATAATCTTATCCATCGATCCGACATCGATCACGTATTCCTATTTAGTCTTCCGTTAGAATGAAGGGCATATATACTCTAGTTTTTGGACAACAAAGGCATCAATGTCACAAAAGTATGACGAAGGGTATCTACCTATCATTTATGATAGTTCGTGGGTATATTTATTCTTTTTCCCTTTTTATAAACTTCAATTGTATGCGTCTAAAGTTTAGGTTGTCAAAGACTATCTTCATAATATTTGAAAGCAAGCAAACTTCCGATATAAACATATCAAAGTTTGGGTTATTAGAAATTACCTTGTATTGATTTAAAAAATTGTAAAAAAAAATAATAAAAATATTTCCTAATAATTGGTAACGTTTTATTGTTAATAAAAGATAAATAATTAATTCTAATTAATAACACTTCTAATTTTTAATCATACAAGAACTAACACGATTAATCTAACATGACAAATTAAGAAATAATAATTCTCTTTATTGTATATCCCCAACATATTTACGTGTCGTTTTTGCCGTCCATTTCTTAAATATATAGTTTAATCACCCATCATTAATTTAATTTAAAAAGAAAAAAAATATGATGGTACGACTTAAATATATTTGAATCAATTTCATTCCTAACGCATTATGATGATTTTTTATTTTTAATTAAAAAAAAGGCAACTTTCAAACACAAAATTCAAATTTATATGTTATAGCAAAGTTTATAATTGTGTTTCATAGCAAATATATAAATGTATAATTCGCTATACATATACATTGAAATCTATGACCATTTCGCTATACATATATACAAAGAAGCAATTGTATAATTCGTTGGTTCCTCTTTAGATTTGTATACAATTGAATCGAATTGTATAAAATGAGAAAGAGAGAAATTATATATAATTTGAATATGTATAAATCGAGAAAGAGAGAAAGGCAAAAGAGACTTGGGCAGAGAATATACAATTGAATCAAATTGTATGAAACGAGAAAGAGCGAATTATAATCGAATTGTTTAAAACGAAAAAGAGAGAACGACAAAAGAGACTTGGGTAGAAAAATATTTATATTGTATAATTATAAGTGTATAGGACGGTGATATATGTATTTGCATGTATATATACAGTTTTCTCTCGCTTTATACAAATAAAAACTTAATTTATACAATTATTATATAAAGCGAGAAAGACAAACGACATTAACAAACAATTTACTAAAAAACATAAATAAATCAATGAATGTTATTATATCTGAACTAATCAAATTCGGTTATTAATATCGAATGATAGAAAGGAAAAGAAAAACACATAAATGATTGACTTTCACTCAACCCTTGAATCATGGCACTTGTCTTGCTATTATGACTATTATAATTACTAATCTATGGCCATTATTAATTAGCAGAGACAAAGATATTGACATGTGCATTAGTATAATGATTAGTGGTTGCCAACAAATTCAAGATTAAACATCTATTTTGACCTTTGTATATGTTCTCCATGCTAATCCTCTAAGTGTCATATCATGATTAATATGACATTTTATGCAAAAATAAATAAATAGATAAATTATGGGGTGCCATCTGGTATAAATGAAGTCATTTTTGAAAAAAATATATGACATTCTCTGTTGGTGTTTGGTTACCTAAAATTGATAAAATCATACCAACGTTTATTCCATCTCATGATATCTATCGTAATATAATATTACATGATCAAACATCTATTTATATTATTTACTCTAATTATCATTTAGATTTTTTTAAAATACTCTTTAAATTTAGTATTAAATTCAATCTTACGTTTATTGAAAAGTATGTTTTTACTCATTCATCAAAGACTCTAGAATTAATTTCTGAGAAAGCATTTTATATGAAAAATTACTTTTATCGTATCAACACACTCTGTAATATATATTATTATTTTTCTTTTTCTTAAAAGTTATGTGACTATCTCTAAAAAAATATTTGATGTGCGGTGGTCATTTTGAAATTCATGGTTAAAATCTTTTTACTAATTTTTGTTACTCATTTTAAAATTCAAAACTAATTGAGATTCAATATTCATCTGGATGTATCTGAAAGAGACGAAGTGACTCGCCTAAAAGGAGTGTTTTAATTCTTTTTAACGTTTAGATTGAATAGACATCAAACAAAATAAACTTTGTATCTATTTTTTAATCGAATATCCTTTCGAACATAAAAATTCTTCCAAAAGAAATTTGAGTGAACCCTAGCTCCAAGCTAATCCCACCCCTAATTACATCAATAGCCAAACTAGTTGACAAAGAGGGGGTGGGATGAACCTATTGTGTCTTATTAATCTTTATAATAATTGTCATGACAAAAAAATATATATATTACAAATTAACGCCATAGCATTTCAAATTTTTTTTTTTTTGATACTTTAGTTGTTTTAAACTTTAAACATATCACTTTCTATTAAAACCAAAACCTACTATGATTTGGCATATGGTCCCCAATACATGTGCACCACAACTTGACATTAAAAAAAGTTTATAGCAAATAAATAAAATAGTATACTTACATATATTCTTTTTCATTCCCATGTGAAATATGACTTCACACTTATAAACTTCTTCAATTATAATATTTTTTTCTTCAAAAAAAAGAATAAAAAAAACAATCAATAAAAACAGCAAAAAGATAGGCTACTGACAGCATAGATCCAGCAAAAATTTGTTTCAACATGACAAATCTTTGTGGTTCTGAAAAATCATCTATTTACAAACTCAACAGTTTCTCTTACAGCCTGGCAATAAAGACTACATATGTATTTCCTGGTCGAACTTTTCAAAAATGTCAAAATATACGTGTCAAATCCTTTAAAAAATAGTGTATTTTTCAAGGATATGACAATGTTGCGACAACGTTAAGAGTGTAGAACAAATAAAATCTTGGAGAAGTACTACACAAAGTAAGAATATTAAACTTCATGTTTGGAGGGGGAAGCTCAAAATTTTATTTACATTAACAATGCAATATAAAAGAATTTGTTACAATTTTCTGTTGTCACCAAAGAGGCAAAAGAAGAATGTGACATTCACCTGACTTTTTAACTGTTATCACACACCTTACATCAAGACTATATATCAACTTAAATATGTAATCACATAAAAAGTAAATGACATTGACAAGAAGAAACCAATTAATCGAATGAATATTGGCATACTCTATGTTGATCCACAAAGGATTAAAACCGCGCGAGGCATGGCGTGGCGTGGCGTGGCATGGCATGGCTTGAACTGTTGTCAATTTTTTTGCATATCATCTGCAATCTGTTGAACTGAAAGTATCTGCGAATCCAGAAGGTTTTGAGGGTATGCTCGACTGTGAGTGACTGATCGAGAAGTCATCGAACATTCTTGAAGTTCCTTCATCAGCTTGCCACCTTTGAAGGGCTTGAGGAAGGCTCATGTCGAGGTCAATAATGCCATAGCCGTCATCATCTTCACTTGTTGTAGGCTTCCACTGCTCTACAAGCGGACCAAGGACGTTAACAGCATGTCCCATATCAGGTCGCTGAAAAGGTTCTCGAGCAGTGCAATGGCCAGCTAACTCGGCAACCTTGGAAATGCTCTCATATGTTTCATCATCAGGATCAAGTGTCGAGTCAATAGCCTTTCGGAGGTTTTCTTTGTTGATAAGGACTCTGCGTAACCATGTAACCAAATGAGACCTCTCATCTGGCATTGTTTCATCTAAAGCTTTTCTACCAGTAATGATCTCCATCAAAACAACGCCAAAGGCGTAAACGTCTACTTTGGTTGTGACTCGTCCAGTAGCTGTAACAAAGAGGAGATGTAATAGGATAATTCAGATGCTGATCCACACGAAATGGAAATTTATAATAGTAGTATATAGTTCATGAGTTCGATAAAAGTGACAAATCAGCATTTACGTATGGAGATTGCCTCAGTATTAACAATATATGCCAAAATGTCTCTAAATGTAATGAAGACAGCAATGCCTAGCGATGCAGATGATCGAATAATTTCAAAATTTGCTAAAATCTAAAGTTTACAGCTATGGGCATACAAATCAGTTCTCGGTTAAAAAAGATGTAATGATACAAGGAGTGGAAATGCTTACCCGCGTATTCAGGTGCAAGATAGCCAAAAGTTCCAGCCAAACGTGTCTCAACAGAATATTTTCCATCAGGGGCATTTCTAACCAAACCAAAATCTGCAACCTTGGCTCTCATGTCATCTCCGAGAAGGATGTTTGACGGTTTTAAATCTCTATGAATGAAACTTTGTTGTGCCAAGCTATGAAGGTATTCGACCCCTCTTGCCACATCCAATGCTATCGTTACTCTTTGCTTCCAAGTAAGAGGTTTGTAGCCTAATTCTTGCCATTCAAACAAATGCTGACTCAAAGTTCCTTGTGGCATATACTCATACACCAAAAGTCTCTCATTGCCATTAACACATGAACCAAGTAGAGCAACCAAGTGCCTATGTCTGACTTTGGTAAGGACCGCAATTTCTGCTTGGAACTCGTTCATTCCTTTGGTACCCATTGCCCCAGATTCCATCCTCTTCACCGCGATTTTAGTCCCATCATGTAGTTCGCCCTTATAAACAACTCCAAACCCTCCTCTCCCCAAGATATTTTCTTCACTGAAGTTGTTTGTCACTTGTCGAAGGACCTGGATGGAAATGGCAACGTTTCCATTTTCAAAAACTGGTATCTCACTATGATCACCACTGCTCTGACTCTGTAACTCACTGGTGCCACCAGTATATCTATTCGAACCACCCACGACACTTGGGAGACTAGGCTTAACCATTTCATTACTTTTCTCCGGAGTCTCAACCCTTCCAAATCTCTTATGGCGTCTCTTCAGGTAACATTTGTAAGACACAAACAACACTACTAAAACGAAAAGAACAACAGCTATAACAACACCAACAATCATTCCAACTGAAGGCCCTTTCGAACCACCGGATGAACTTCCACCCTGACCACTGGAATTCGATCCAGAACCATCCGAACCACTTCCACCCCCAGTAGTAATATTCGTCCCAAGAAACAAGTTACCATTATGAGTGAACTTCACCCTAGGTGGAAACAATGGTATAGGTCCAGACAAATTATTATTAGACACATCAAGAACTTGTAAATTAGGCAAAGTTGTCAACCCCTCCGGGATTGTACCAGTAAGATTATTGTCATTCAAAAACAAGCTCCTCAACGAAGTCAATTTCGCAAAAGCAGGCGAAATAGTACCTGAAAACCCCCTCTTACCTAAGGTAACAACAGCTACATTCTTCCCAGTGGTATCACAACTTATAAAACTCCAACTATTGCAAGCATCATTCCCTTTCCAAGACTCAGCCAAAGACAATGGATATCCAAAACCACCAGCCACATCAAGAAGTGTAGTGACCTGTGGATCACACAGTCCCGGAGTATCCTTACAGAAACTATTAGTAGTTCCAAGTTTAACCTCAACCCCATTTTTAAACTGAGGCATTGGACCCTGCAACCTATTGTTCTGTAAAGTAATATTCAACAATTTGGGAAGAGACATCACAGACTCAGGTACAATACCAGTAAACTGATTATCCCTTAACTGCAAATCAAATATATTCTCACATTTTGACAAATCAGGAATACTACCAGTAAAAGAATTAGCATGTAACCAAACTTGAGACAATTGTGTCATACTTCCAATCACATCAATACTACCTGATAACCCTTTAACTTGATTATTCAACCAAAGATTCATAATTTCAGAACCCCCAAAAGAAGCAGGCAAAGAACCAGTAAGATTATTATAAGACAACCTTAAATTCTGTAAATTAGGAAAAACATCAAAGAAATCAGGAATAACACCAACAATACTAGCATTACTAGCATATAAAGATCCCAAATTTGTACTTTCAGTCAAATACATAGGTATTTGCCAAGGAGAGAGTCCCCCATTTTCACTAATGCTTAAAGTTACTAAACTAGGAACCCCCAAAAGGAAATCTTGAGGAACAGAAGTGAATTGGTTATTGTCCAAGAAAAGATCAGCTAATTTTGACATGTTGGCAAAAGAAGGTAAAGGGCCAGACAGTTTGTTATTTTGAAGAGAAAGGGTTTTAAGATTAGAA
>CM040626.1:109722265-109832857 GCA_022817965.1 Solanum lycopersicoides | reverse complement strand
TGAGTCTTGGATATGTTATAGACCTTTATGTCTAGATTCGGAATCATCAAGAAGATTGTAATTTCGTCGTTCCTACGTCAAGACAACGAGATTTTTAGTAAGTCACACAAATCTTGAAATTTTTAGCATGACAGAATCTAGAGCTAACTTTAAAAATCAGTAGAAAGTTCTGATGGTATTAAATTCTGAATTTGGGATATGTTATAGATCAAGAAGTCTAGTTTCTAAAAAATCAAACGGTTCATGATTTCGATTTTTTCTACAATTAGATATGAATTTTCTACGACAGACATGTCAAGCTATAAAAGAGTGACGAAAATTAAAAAAAAAAAAGAGGAAGATTACCTTGAATATGCCCCTTTTGTCATAGCTCACAATCTGTAATTGAAGACAAAATTGTGAGACAATGTATCTATTTATAGATGTCATGTGGTGGAATAAAACTCTTTCCTAATTCAATTACAATTCCTTTTAGCTTGGGCAATAAAACATATATATGAATATGAAATTGAGTAGGATTACAATTCCTAGTTCAATTACAATTTCTTTTTGACTAAGACAAAAAATATATATATATATATATATATGAATATGAAATTGAGTAGGATTACAATTTCTAATTCAATTATAGTTCATTTTTTTAACTAAGGTGAATTTAGTAACCGGTTAATGCTTCAAGCCTAGTCTTTAAAAGATAGATTATCTCGACAAGACTTGAAGCAGGGGGCATTTGTAATCATTTAAAATTTATTAAATATAAATTTATAAAATGATTCGGATTATATTAAATTAATATTAATCCAAATAAATATTATGGATTGATATACTTGAGTTAAATATTTAAGTCCAACAAATATGGACTTAATTCAAATCCAAATTAATTGGATTTGGGCTACAATTTGTTGAGCCCAATTCCATCTCATTCTAAAGGCCCATCTTGGCGCCACGTGTGCAAGTGATGTGGCATGCCAAGTCAAATAAGAAACCAATAGAATCATGACATGTGTCAAAGATGACAAGCCCGCTCCATAAAGCCCATATGCCATGTCACTTAAATCTTATTGGCCGAACGGAATCCTATTCCAATCGCAACTCCTCTATTCTAAAACTATAAATAGGGGTCCTCATAATTCAGAAAAGAGACAGAAAATTCTAAACAAGAAGCTAGAGAAAATCCGTGGTACAAACGCCATTTAATTCTCTATAAGCTAAACAAGTTTAAGAATTCAAGCATTCAAGTTCAAGAACGATCAAGATCAAGACATCGAATCCAAGAACAAGCTCGAAGCCCTTGAATTCAATAAAAGTCAGGATCAAGATAAAAGTTCAAGTTCAAGTTCGTTAGAGATTCAAGAACAAGCTTTAAAGCCCCTTGAATTTATAATTGAAAAGGCGAATTCAGAGGAATTATAGAGATTGTAACACTCGCACTTGAAATAATAAAACGATTGTTGCTATAATTTTCCGTTCTTGATTATTGTTTTCTCGACGCGAATTTTATTGTCTACAGACACGTAGTAAAAGTATTATTTCAATAATTGTTATACATGTAATCTACACAAATACTGAAATGAGTGAAGCAGAGGTTTAGGGTTGCTAGGGATGGAGGTGAAACAAATATGAGGTTTATTAAAAGATGGAGATCGCACGATCAATATGATATATGAAATGTAAAATATTCCTTGCGAAATTATTTTCACTACCTAATAAGACGGTAGGAACAAGGAAAAACTAAAGAAATTGATGGACAAGAAATTACAGAAGAAAAAACTACTAGTATGTAAACCGATAACAAGACCAACGCACCGCCATACATGCTAATCTTCTATCTCTAATCCTTAACCATACTAATCTAAATTCAAATGGTTGTATTGGTTTGTACATCCGTATGATATGATATATGACTGATAAGAAAAAATACATTTATTCGTTAAAAAATATAACAAAAAATCATCTTTCAAGTTAATACAAATGATTCGCTTAAACTATTTGAAGAAAATTTACAAATATAATTTACTTGGGCTTTGTAATATCCTGAAACAATATTTAGTTTTCTTATTTGCTTTTTTCTAGAAACGATAAAAATCTTTCAAAAATTTATCCATTTGTGATAAAATAAATTTATAAACCAAGGTATTATGACCCATGCTTGACTAGATTTTTTTTTATTTTTTTTGCATATGTGTTAATAAAGGAAGGTTCACGATATGTAACAAGTAATAATAATTGAAACAAACCCAAAAAAAGTGATGGGATAAACACTTTGCTTTCACTCTTCAATTTTTTTTTTCTTTAAAAAAAATTGTGAAATGTCAGTTTCATGACAGCTTGTAAATAGCTAGTTGGATGGGGAAAAAAATTCTGGAATTTTATGACATTATTGATATGATATGCTTGCTTGCTATATTCATCGTATTGTTGTTTTATAAAGAGGATATAGTAAGCAAAATATTAACGAGTTAGAGTTCATTGCTCAAACGGTCACTCAATTAATAAAATGAGCGATTTCTCTTCTTTTTTTCCTTATGATGAGAAGAAACTGTAAAGTTAAATTAAAGACTAGCTCACTTTGTGAGAGACTTTTATCTTTTATCGTTAAAATGGTGAGTTCAAAATTTTTATCAGTTATGACTTAATGTAACGTTTTATTTTACCTTCAATCAATGAAATCAAATATAACGTTTTATTTTGCTTTCAATCAATAAAATCAAAGAAGACTTAAATGATATGTATAGTAACGACCTAAATAAATTATCTATCTCATTGAAGAGAATTTCAAAACTTTGTGGTCCAAGAATAACGTTCGATACTTTAAATTTTCTTCTACTTTTTTTTGGGGGGGAGTGAGATGGTCCAAAGGAAAAGATAGAAATGAGATTTGGTGAAAATTTATCACAAATTTAAAATCGTATTACTACGATATATCCAATGTAACCTCATAAGTATAATCCTTCGATTACTTTTTTTTCTTTCAATTCAACTATTAAGGAGATAAAAAGTTATGTGAAGTGAAAAATGAGATATGAAGGAGGGTGTTGTGCATTATGCAATATAAGGCAACATGTCAATTTTTAACTCACATCTTTTTTTTTCACACCTTCGAATATCTAGTGCTAAATCAATTATCGTTCCTTTCCTTATTTTGTTATTAATAATAAAATTATCTATACTTTTTACATTATACAAATTCATGATGAGCATTGAACTAGTAGAATGAGAGAAAACGACTTAGTTATGGAATAGATTTATATGTATGACTAGACAATTTTTTTTATAATTTTTACTAGTGATTTTGTATGGATCCTCCTTGGAGTTTAAATTAATTACATTAATTAGTCTAAACTAAATACACAACAGCTGTTAATAATTAATGATTCATGAACAAATTAAATCAGTACAGGCTGTATATAATATAGATAGAGAGCTACTTTTTTGTCCACTTAAAAGTGTTTTCAATGGTCAAAAAAAGGTACAAACAAGGTCCCTTTGTTTCCTTGTTAGATTTTTGGATTGTTTGAACAGTTGTTGAATTAGGTTTATGGAGAATTAATGTATCACGTAGATATTCCTTCGTTTCAAAAAGATTGACGTAGTTTAATTTGGAACGGAGTTTAAGAAAAGAAAGGATTTTTTAATTTTGTGATTTTAATTTAAAGTTATGTCAAATGTACCAAAATACCCTTTAATCTTGTAGTTTTAAACATGTCACGTGGAAAGTTAAAGTTAAAGTATTGCCAAAAGAGGAAAGGGGTCATTCTTTTTGAATCAAATTAAAAAGAAAATAAGGTCATTCTTTTTAAAACGGAGGGAGTATATAATTATAGTGTTGTACAAAGTACAAACAAGACAATGACAAAGAGCTTCTCCTTATTTTCAGAACAATTTAAAAATAAAAGAATTTTGATTTATTCATAAGTTAATTAAAGTTAAAATATTGTATATGTTATGTATTTATTGAATTAGATAAATATCATGTATGGATAAGAACAATTTTCTTTTTTTTAACCTAATCTTGATAATGAGAAGAACTATTGAATTATATGTATCAGGTGAGAATTTATCACTAAATAGTGTGTTATTATTTTAATAATCTATTGTTAAACATAGTTATATAACGACATAAGCTATATGTTGCTAATTTCTCTTTAATAACATTGATCTTTAACGTTATATTTGTAGCAAATAATTCGTTAAGCTTGTACAGTGCACGAAGAACTACCTTCGGTCCTCTAAACTTACTTACTTGTGACAGCCTTTCAGCCGCCCAACGACCTATAACACTAGTCACTACTACTAGAGCTAGGAAGTAAGCTCTGTCGCTAAATAATCTGTAACTAATAATCAAATTATTAAACATGATTAGTGATGAATTGTTGTTAGTGTAAGTTACTCATCGCTAATTGTTTTTTTATATAAGTAATCTTCTATAAGATAACAATTATAACATACATAATATAGAAAATTTGATCAAGTAAATTTTATCTTATCTATAAAAATTCAATTACTTTTCATTCATTGTCCTTTTTCCTAACAAGTAGCAAATGGGTAAAATGACAGGATGTTGCCAGTAGTAAAAGTTGTTGGTCTTATCAACAACAATAAGGTCATAAGAAACTTGCTAACAAATTAAACCAAGTGTTAATAATAAAGTGTACATTTAATAAAATAAATACTGTAGTACTACTCATCTACTTTTCCTGCCCTTTGAGTTATTATACTTTTGTCAGTACAATATAATTGATCTGGTTGGCTTCCACTTACTACTCCAATCATATAATAGAGCAAAGAGTGTATAGGCCATACCAAATTCTTGAATCATTCTTGGAAACTTTATCTCTACTTCTTCATTATTTACGTGCATCTCGATTATTTTATCAAATATATATTCTTTTTTGCTCGGCATATTCTTATTGAGAAATTCAAAATATATATATAAAATAAGCATATTAAGAAGTCAAGGAGATACGATTGATATCTACTTTATATACATAAACGAATAATTTTAATCTTATTGATAAAATGTAATTTTTCAATTCAAATAAACCCTCTGCATCCCTAGCTTCTAACTAACAATAGCACAAATATTGAGTAACTTTATCCATCAAGACTATAACAAATTGAACTATTGCAATTTAAATCGTAATTTTATTTATTTCATTGACCACTAGATCACGTCTTTAACTGGCTTTATTTTTTATTATTCCTAACACCAAAAAATTCTAAACCATCCAATACCAAAACAAAAAAGGCTCCAGCTCTTATGTATGCTAAGCTGGCACCAGTTGTTGCCCATGCATCCACCCCCCCAACCCCACCCACCCACCCAAAAACTCAAGAAGTTCACAAGATATTTGCCCTTTTCTTTATAGCTATAAGCTCCTTCAACTCACTATAAATACTTGCTCCCTTTAAATCTCATTTCACACACAAGCAAAAAAATCATTACATTATTCAAAGTTTAAGTAAATATTTTAGCTAAAAATGGTGTCTTTTACCCATTATGGGTTCTTGATTTTAGCACTTTTGTTTAGTTCTTGCATGGTTACTTATGGTGGAAATTTTTTTCAAGAATTTGACTTCACTTGGGGTGGCAATAGAGCCAAGATTTTCAATGGAGGTCAACTTTTATCTTTATCTTTAGACAAAGTTTCTGGCTCTGGTTTTCAATCAAAAAAAGAACATCTCTTTGGAAGAATTGATATGCAAATCAAACTTGTTGCTGGAAACTCTGCTGGCACTGTTACAACATATTACGTAAGTACAATTAATTTCAAGTATTGTTACTGAATTTAAAACTATTATAACATTAAAGAATGTTTGTGAAAGCTACTTGTAGTCTAATTAATTGTCTTTCAAGTAAGGGCACTTTAAAATATTTGCAATTTTCACAAATTTTTTGGAAGTCATGTCATATTTATTTAATGATTCATAAGGTAGGAAGTTATTATATTCTTAAGCAACTTGTTTAATTTTACATGTAGAAATAACCACAAATATGTAACAACTTGGTTGGTACTCATGTGACATATTTTATTTATTTTTTGTGGCTAAGAGCTTTTCTTCTTTGGATGTTATAAAAAACTTTTTTGTGTGTGATAATAATGACTTCTTGATTCCCTATTCCTTTTCCTTTTATTTTGATTCCTCAAAGCATATAACATGTCACACTTTACAAGTTGTCAACTTTTTTTTTTATATAATAGAATCATACTCATTTAATTTATTCTAAGTTTTACATATTGAAAACATAAAATATATTAACATAATCAGATCACTGAAAAAGTATAGTTACAAGTACACTTTTGAAACTATACTAATACTATAAAAAACTTTTACATCGACTTGAAATTATTACTACTATCATACTTATACTTGTTACTTTTTGAAAAGCTCGAGCAACATAATTAATGATCTAGAGCTTAATCCTTTTGTAACTCCAATTTGGAAATTAATAAAATCTAAGTAGCATTTTACTAACTAATTATTGTGTTTTTATTGCAGTTATCTTCTCAAGGACCTACTCATGATGAAATTGACTTTGAGTTCTTGGGAAATGTTACTGGTGATCCTTATATTCTCCACACAAATATTTATGCCCAAGGCAAGGGTAACAAAGAACAACAATTTTACCTTTGGTTTGACCCTACAAAGAACTTCCACACCTACTCAATCATTTGGAAACCCCAACACATCATGTAAGCAAATACCTTAACAATTTATATATAAGTATTAAAAATCTCTATTATATGCGTCTGAGAAATAAGAAAATTAATCTCACGTATGATCACTGAATTTAACTTACTAAATTATACTAACATGTCTAAACACTTTTCTTTTTCTTTTTTCAAGTATCAATCGTTTCATGTATAAATATTTATTTTTTATTGCGTTAAAGTAACTGAACTTTACTCTATGCAAAATTTTCATCCTAGTAATATTTACTCATTTTTAATTTTATTTATTTCAGATTTTTGGTGGACAACACACCAATAAGAGTATACAAAAATGCTGAATCAGTTGGTGTACCATTTCCCAAGAATCAACCCATGAGGATTTACTCAAGCCTTTGGAATGCTGATGATTGGGCCACAAGAGGAGGCCTAGTGAAAACAGATTGGGCCCAAGCCCCATTCACAGCCTACTATAGAAACTACATGGCCCAAAGCTTTAGCCCATCACAATTTTCTGATCAAAAATGGCAAAATCAAGAACTTGATTCTAATGGTAGAAGAAGACTTAGATGGGTTCAAAAGAATTTCATGATTTATAATTATTGTACTGATATTAAGAGGTTTCCTCAAGGTTTTCCTGCAGAATGTAGAAGATTTTGAGTGGGCTATGTAGTTTTTTTTTTTTAATTATTGTGAAATTCTTTCATGTGTTTGTGGTTTTATTTTGATAGATTTTTAGCCAACTAAAATAAATTAATATGTTTTTCTTTGTTTTATTTTGTCTGTTATTTGAGGGTAGCTAGTAGTTTATTTTGTATCTATTTTATTTGATATCCTTTTTGGTACTTTTAATATTAGTAATCTCTTCTCATTTTGATTCGCACAAATTCAATTTAATCTGTCCATTTGACTATTCTAGTAACAACGAAGGAAAACATGATATTGAGAGCAATTTTAGTGATAGTGTGTATTGAGATCTTACTCCTAGTTGAGAGCTAGATCGGTTGTTTCAATAGACCCTAAGCTCAAGAACAAGTATGTGAAAGCAGTTTGGGATTTATTCTGAAGTTATTATAATTACAATTATTTCAAACTACTGGTTAACCAATGATCTAGTTAATTAATAATTTGATAAACCAAGAATATTAGTATTCCTAATAGAAAAATCATATCTTTGCCATGAAAGCCTCCATTAACTTTTAGTTGGTAATGTGATGCCTAAAGCTATTGTCCTCCATATTGATTATTTTAGATGTTCCTAAAAGCTCAATCAACCAATGGCCAGCTTGCCCACCTCGATTAGTTCCATCGGAATACCTACTTTTTTCCTACTAACATAGGTACTGAGTAACGCCACCCACTAACGCTTAGGTAGATGAGAAGACATCACCTATTGGTTTTCATTTGTGTTAAAACTTGAATTCAAAATTTCACCGACTCTCCTCAACTTCATTGACTATTAGGCCAGACCCTTTAATGCTAAACGTTCATACTTTAGTTGGACTATTAGCACACAATCCAGAGAATGTAGGGACAATTACTCCTATGTTTTCTGTATACATCTAGGTCTTAATAATAGTGATGGCAACAAAGATGATACATAAAAGATATAATATAAGTTGAAACTCAACAAACATCAACTTTTAAGGCATGGTTGTGGAAAGATAATTTTGCAAATATAATGTAATCTCTTTGCAGTAAGATGACAAAAGAAGAAAATAATCTCATTTCTGAAGGAGAATCAAGAGTTATAGCTTCAACCATAAAAATATTTTTCGGAACAATGTCATCTATCTACAAGTCAAATTTGATGACACAAGTAAAGAACTACGCTAAGTGATGCTTCTTTCGGCTACGTTTTGTCCCTGCTTTGATATCTTCATTCTCAGGTTTTGAACTGGATGAATCTATCTTTGCAATAGCTTTTTCTTCAGTACAAATGGCAAATGTCACTCTTGGCCGGTACAAGGGCTGCAGGTTATAACATTGAATTAGTACATGTAAATGTACAGGAGATTCAAACTCCCTTCTTTCCTTGAAGTACTATTTTGGACATGATAAAAAGCAGGTTTAAAGTTGGAATAGAAAATGTAATAGCTTATTACCGGGACTCTGCAGTGATATGTGAGTTCGTTATTCATTTGGCTAAGGCGCTCTTTTGCTCGTTGTTCTGCTTCCAATGCTTTTGCACATGCTTCTTCAACCTCAATCTGAAGTTCAACAAAGTTAAATGAGATAATACTTTAGTAAGCTTTAAGATCATTAAATAGATAGCAACAAACATCCATTTTAGCCCTACAGAAAGAAAGAAGGCCACACAAGTGTTATACAAACTGACAGAAAGAGTCAAGTTTATTGAAGTAGTTAATTACCTGAGTAAGTGGGATAGGAGCAAGGTTGTTTTCAGTAGAAAGGTGTTTCTCCAAGAAAATCCGCATATCAGCCAACTCCTTCAGCAATCCCAGAGAAACTTCTTCAGTGTCTTGCATCTGATTTCTAGAAAATTCAAAAGCTCTCTCAGCGTGCAGGCGGAATGATGCACAGTTCAGACAGTTACATAGACCTCTGCATCCCCTAGGATTTCTCTTTAATATCCCTTTTTTGAGAACATCAGGATGAGTAACCAGATCATATGATGATTCACTATGAGTTGATTTCTGGAGACAAATAGCTGGTTCGAGGCATCCATTTTTGTTTTGATTATCATCAACACCTATGCAGTCTATTGGACAACCAATAGGCTCAGATTGTGAGATTTCTTGCATGGTCTCACTAATTTTGCTAGGACCATCATTACCATATCCTGAAAGATCTGATGGTTCAGTCGAAGAAGATGCTTGGATCAAAGCAACTGTGTCGAGCCCTCCACTATCTCCATTGCGATCTACCAGCAAAACATCACAGCTGCTTTCATTATTGATTGGTGTCTTGAGGAAAAGCTCCTTCTTTAGAGATTCACTAGCATTTGCATGACTTCCTACAGTGCCTGTCAGATCACCACAATTCCTATTCTCTTCATTGCAATCTACCACCAAAGTCATGCGATCTCCTTCAGGACTAAGAGGCTCATCTTTTGTATCCTCTACTCCATATTCACTTAGCAAACTTTCAAGACTGAATGGCAAGAGGTTTGGGATAGACACATTATATTCTCCAGTTGAAGTTTCAGGATTTACATTTGAGCTTGACAGCACTCCAGAAAAATTTGCTCCAGTACTAACATTATTGAGACAGTCTGGTTCTGGTTTTTCTGTATAACTCGTATCGGTACACTCTGTTTCTGATTTTCTTGCAATCTCCACATTATGTTGTGTCTGGGAATTGGCATCATCATCAGGACACACCGAACTTGGCATCTCATTGAACAATTGAGCAGCAGAACTTGAAATTTCCATAGCGATACAAGTGTTCAAGTAATCACCCACGTCATTAGCTGAGGTGCAGTTAGGTTCCAATACCTTAGTCTCTTGTTCTTTAATTTCATCTTTCTTGGGAGAATATTCTTTGTTCCTAGGAATTTCTTTGCTCGCAGAGATCAAAGGTTGGTTGCACTCTAAGTCCAACCGAAATTTAGGAAGTCCATTTTCGCTTGAAGCACCTCCTAGGAACATGAAAAACATGGTCAGACTTACAAGGATCCATTTTAAATACACCTAATATATGTATGTACCTAAAGATTTAGGAAAATGTGACTTACCGGGATCATTTTTTGCAGCATCCATCAGAAATGGAAGCAATCTTCTGTAGCTAACAGAGCCTGCAGCTTTGAACACCTTCGTCAGCCTAGAGCAAGGATTTAGAGCCTGTAAAAACAATTCATATAACATTAGAGGAAAAGGGCCATTCACTTTGTCTGCAAATGAGCATCATTTAATTGGAGAAATTCATGGTAGCAATTAGTTATTTTAATGTTATTTACCAATTTGTTTCTTGAAACACTGCCATTTTTCCGGGGAGTCAAATTAGACTTCTTCACTACGTAGCCATTTCTACTATCTGATGGATGACCTGCAGTTTTTTTCTCCATATGCTGCACATTATGATCTATGCTGGCTCCCAAGTCACTCGCTTTAGCTTTTAAGAAAATTTCTGCATCAGGTGGTGTTGTCTGGACACGTTCTTCCAATGCCTCGGGATCTTGTCCTGCATTGGAAGACACTCGAGGCTCTACCTGAGTCTGGGACAAAACATCGGAGACATCATTGAGATCTTGCGTGTTGCATGATACATTGACCTCAATCTTCTGACCTTCAACACTCCCTAGTTTCTTACTGACATCAGAATTAGCACCAACAAGGTTCTCTACAGAAGAACCATTACTAGCCACTGATCGTAAATGAGGTTTCAGATAACTCAAAGTTGGATTGTTGAGCTTGGATGATGTATCACGTGTCTCAATTTCTGAAACATCTATGTAAAAGAGAATTGCTTTTAACTCCAGTTACTTTAAGAACTTAAAAACATTGATAAATTCAATCCTCAAAATATCATTTAGATTCAAAAGAACAAATTTTGAAATATACCAGAATAGTCTCTCGAAGCATCCATCAAATATGGCAGCAATCTTCTGTAGCTATACGAACTTGGAGCTATGAACACCTTCCTACGCAAACTCGAACTCACAACCTAGAAATAAATAAATCAGGATCCGAAACTTCCTCAATCTATTTATCAACCAAACAAAAACTTTCCCCTATACAATAGAAACAACTAATGAATTGTAATGATGGAATTCAAAGAAGACACAAAGATGCATCATTAATCCCTTAGGTAGTCGTCTTTTCACAGATCTTGCTAACGCGTGATGTTTTGTGCACTAGACTACCCTTTTACAAAAAGATGCTATCCTAAGCAGATTAGAACTCACAGTGTTATGGAAAACCAAACAATTCATAGATATGCCAAGCGCCGGTATAATAGATAATCTAAATTATACTAACAAGGACCATCAATATTCTAGTATACACTAACCAAATTATCACTAGTTCTACTGGTCATAGATAAACATAAGCATTTTAACCTAGAAAACTTTGACACAACGATAACAATTTAAGCTCGAAAGAATCAGATATCTTACTGAATTAGTCTTCGGAATGGACACATTTCCGCTAGAAAGCTCAATCGAATTTTGAGCAGTAACACCCATATTTCCATTACTCTCAGTTCCTACAGTTTCTTCAACTTTATCACCATTTAGCTCAAACCCAACTCCATTTTTCTCCTCGATCACCATGGATTCACTTTTCTTCAAACTCTCATCATTCTCTATGACAACAGAAGCAGCTGGAGAGAACACCCTCCGAGCACGAAGATCCTTAATAGGTGTCGTCCTTGACATTTCACAGAGATCTGAAGAAACTTCTGTATTCTGTACAAGTACTCTTTTGAGTTTCTTCACAGGTGGATCTAGTTGCCGGAGCTGGTGCTCAGAGCGCTTGAATCGGGTCGAATCAGCCCGAACTCGACCCGACCTGTTACAATGCAAATAGATCTGAGATTTGCTCCGAGTGAACTGACCTTCCATAATAGAACTGTTTCTGCTTCCCCTTTGCTTTCTCTTCCGATCATGGCGTACCGGTAATTGCATTTTCTACTCTCTCTTTTTTTGTGCAATCGGCCGGAGGATTGGTAAGGATTCAGATGAGGTATTAGGGTTTTGAGAGATTGGGAAAATGGAAGAGAAAAATAGAGATAATATGGCGGGAAAATTGAAGTTTCTTTTTAGATTATATGGCGGGAAATAGTTGCGGGAATTTGTGGACTTTTTTGGCTCCAAAGAGATTCCAAAAGGCGCTGCTTTATTTATTTATGTAATATTTTGGACTGAATTTTCAGTCCTATTTTATTACTCTCTATGGCCATGTATATTTATTACACTCTTCGTTTTTCAATTTGAGTGACTTATTTTGTTTTTAATTTATTTTAAAATATGTCTCTTTTTATAATTAGTAAGTTTTCAAATTTCGATGTTAGTCTATACCAAATTTAAAATAACAGCAAGTGACATTTTATATATTTTTAAAAGGGAGATAGACTCAAATATGTCATCGAACTTACAGAAAAGGTTCATTTATGTCATTAGTTAAAAGTTTGACTCATTTATATCATTACTATTCAAGAAAAGACTCATTCATGCCATTATTTTTTTAACATTGGTTTTGCAAAACATTTTTTGACACGTGATCAATTATAATTCATCCACGTCATCATTTTTTAATTAAAAAAATCAATTTTTATTTAGAATTTTAATTTTTTTATTTAAAAAATTAATGACGTGATCAATCGGACACATCATCAATTTTTTAATTAAAAAAATTTAATTCAATATTTTTCAGAATTATAATTCTGTTAATTAAAAAAAATGATGACATGGCCGAATTATAATTGGTCACGCGTCAAAAATGATTTTACAAAACCACTTTAAAAATATAATGGCATGAATGAGACTTTTCTTAAACCATAATAGTATAAATGAGTCTTTTCTGAAAGTTTAATGACATATGTGAGTCTTTTCTTTTTTTTTAAATATCCATCTAACTTCTCCATAGTTGTTACTAGTACATGATGTAAGAATAGATTTGTATGATTCAATAATTTAGTGTTAGTTACCATGTAATTGAGTGCAATTCGTCAGTTAAAACGTCATGTTTTTATGTAAGAAAAGAAAATATTTTCATATTAATAAAAAATGGAATACAATTAAACATTCTTTAAATTACATGAAATTGAACAAAAGTGTTGTATTGATATTTCAATAAAAGAAATGTGCCTTTAATTAATTAAACTCCATACACTACTTATATTATTTCAATTTTGATTAAATATAAACATGTTATATATTAAACTATAATAATAACAATAACAATATATTCAGTGTCATTTCACAAGTCAGGTTTGAAAAGATTAAAGTATATGTTGTCTTATTCTTAAAATAGAAAAGTTATTTTTGATAAACTCTCACCTCAGTAACGCGTATTATTAGTAAAATCTATTGAGAAAAGAACTATAACAAACAAAAAAATCAACAAAACCTAATAATTTTAACTCAAAAATTATACTCTCCATGGCGTGATCTTTCACATCACAAGGTTTCATATTTTGACTCAATGGACAGATTGATTAAAAATTAAATTGAATTGTATACTAATATAAGAAAATGACAAAAAAACTAAAACATAGATTTGATTTAAGATATAATTTTATGTATGTTGACGGTGTAAAAGAATTCATACACGGCTGATTTCATTCCATTTTGATTAATATTTGCATAAGGAATTACTACTAGTTGCATTTAAAGTGATCAACTTGATGGTGTAATCTTTTGACACAATTAACACATAGAATTTATGTCCATAATTTAATTGATTATAATTTATAATAAGTAAAATTTAAAATCTTTAAATTCAAGTTTTAAGTATATAACCAACTTATTTCTTATATTTTCTTCGCGTAAATTCATATTTTTCATTGAAAATTTTGAATTTAAGGTGAACGCGACTGGTTGCATGCCATATTTTCTAGGTTAAGTAAGTTTACTTATACAAAAAAGTACATTATAATAATTATTTTACGCTGTCAATGTCAAGATATAGAACTTTAAATTTTATTGTGAAAAAAGAAAAGAAAATTACAATTAGGAAAACAATTTCTCATGAAGAAATTTAATTTTTCAACAACTTTTGCCAACTTGTTGAACAAAAGCTTTTAGATTCACTTCTGAAGATCCACCTTCTTTCACAGCTTCTCTTGCCAATTCTTTCCATTTTTGTGCATTTTTTCTCATTTCTTCTCCTTTTTCTCCACCATGCATTACAATTTCTATGCACCTTTTTATCTCTTCACTCTCAACCACACCATCTTCATTCACTCTCATCCTGACACCTGTCTTCCAAACATCTTCAATCAACTTTGCATTAGTCCCTTGATCTGTCCAATGAGGAAATGCCACCACAGGTACGCCTGACGACAGGCTTTCAAGAGTCGAATTCCATCCACAGTGCGAGACAAAACATCCTAAAGATGGATGTGTCAACACTTCAAGTTGTGAACACCATGGTACTATTTTCCCTTGCTTCTCTAATTCCATCATGCAACTTAATTCCTCTTCTTCTTTTTCTACTTCTTTTATGTCTTCTTGATCTCTTATTACCCATAAGAATGGCCTTTTAATCTCTATCAACCCTTTTGCAATCTCCTCCTTTTGGTTTCTTGATAAATTCAATAGACTCCCAAATGAGATATAAACAATTGATGACTTAGGCTTTGTGTTTAACCATTCCATGTAGTCATCATTTGATTTTTGAAAAAGATCACCACCAAATGAAGATTCCAATGAATCTTTTCCACCCAAGAATGATGAAGGAATCAATGGTCCAATTCCAATTAAATTGTATTTTTCAATAGCTTTGAGTGGCTCTAGCTCTAATGCATCAAATGTATTCACAAGTACCTTTGGATTTTCTTCACCATCTAATGTGTCTAGTTGCTCTTTAAATGTTGGTAGAGCAAAACTATACTTATCATCTTTTGAGCTAGATGAAACTAAAAAAGATGGAAGATCTTGGCTTTTTAGTAATGGAAGCCTTGGTAATTGGATACTCCAATTTGGATCATTTGAGCTACTACACTTCATTTCATCCTCATACCCATTGAAGTAATAGTAGTATATGTCTAGCACAGTTGCTGGTTGAATCCATAGTAACGCGGATGGGATATGGAGTTCACGCGCTACCTCAGCTGCCCAAGGTAGCAGAAGAGTGTAGACGAGGGACGTGACAGGACGTCCCTCGTCTGAACTCTTAAGAATGACATCCCTCAATGTTTGGGACCCACGACTTCTTATCTCTGACATGTAACGTTTAGAATCATCCACGTTAGACTTGAAACCATCATCAAATCCATCAGAGAATGCCGCCAAGTTTAAGCCCTTGGGTGCCGTGGAAGCCGCGGTTTTCGCCATACGACGATGGGCGAAAACACTAGTGGTGAATGTCACCTCAATGCCCATTTCGATTAGCCTCTTGGCAAATTGAAGAGATGGATTGATATGACCTTGTGCAGGAAATGTCACCAATAGGACATGGGGTTGCACCATTTTTTCACTCACAAACTTAAAAATAGAACCTAAGTTCAAATTAGAAGTCAAGTGAAGAAAAGTAAGACTTAATTAGTATTATGTGAGAAATCTTTGACTTGTAAGACTCTTAATTATTGTGTGGTATATATTATGATAGATATATATATATATATATATAGGGATGAGCATGTTACGATATCGAAAATTTTAATATCTATCGTATCATGTCCATTTCTACGTTTGAGTAACATACTTGAGGACCAAATTTAAATGCATGTCATATGACGTTTGGGGTGACGAAATTGATGAGAAGACAAAATTTGCCGGTATTTCCTTTTTGTTTCTTTCTTTTAATTTATTTAATTAATAGTATAAAAAAAGAAAACATCAGATGGACAGCAGAGAGTGACTACTTCTATATCTTATTACTTGCAAAACAAATATTTTGTTTTTCTTTATTTAACTAATTTTAATTTGATACGTAATTTACAAAAGAAAATAAGACTTTTGAAGTTTTAATATCTTAAATTAAATATATGTACTGGAACGTTCTTTACTGTTCTAATCTTATATAAATCAAGTGGAAAATTGAAAATGAAATAATTACCAAAAAGGAAAATAGACTTTTTATGTAACGGAGTTAAGAAAAAAGACAAACAAATTGACGCAAGAAAATAAATAAATTCTGCTATTATATGTATTGTGTTTGGTTTTTCATTGTTGGAGCTTCTCTTAAATTCGGATTGTGCAATGCAAAACTCATTTGGGAATTGAAAGTGATACTTCTAATAAAATTTTCTTTATATCTAAAATTGAAAACCGTCAAATCAAAATCTTTAACTAAAGACAGGTAATCTCACCACTCCATCGCAATCACCGTGGCTTGGCCACTAGTATTGTATATTTGTTAGTGATCTATACCTTTCATGCAGTAGCCAGTAAGCCCAAATTTCAGAATTTGTCATGCATGACATGAGTTGTCTTGGATATGTTTTTGTTATTTTTTGGCCTATTTTTTTTTTTGTTTTATTCAATTAATTATAAAAATAAAAACTTCTGGCAAGCTACGCAACTGCCTAATCTAGGACAGCCAGATCCAATGTAAAGATTGAAGTTAGGAATGGATTTTGATGCATCTATCACGGGCTAAACTAATTCGTCGTATCAAATTTATCTGAATCTAATATTTTTAATGTGAAAAATTAATTTATATATAAAATATTATTTAAATTTGTAATAAATATACTAGTTATTATGGATTTGTAACTTTAAAAATATAATAAGTCAACTTTAAGTTTATAAAATTTAAATTTTGAATTCGTCATAAATAATTTAATTGTCACATGATATACGGAATATGTATTGACCATCACATGGAATGTTGTTCTTTTTCTTTTAAGAGAAATTTTATGGCATTAAATGCCATGGATATATTATTGACATTGTAAATTTTAATTTTATTTGGATATATTTTGAGCTAAATAAAGAACTAAATTTAAAAACTAAATAAAATAAATGCAATTTCATTTTTTTTTTACTTGAATATTGCCATTATGACTTAAATAGCATTATTCAAATCGATTTTCTGTATTTATATTTACCTTATTAAGAACTTTATTAAAAAATATAAATATTATCAATTAAAATTTTAATTTCTAAATCTATTTTTATAAGAATTTATTTACTTATTTTTTGTTATATAATTTACGTTTGCAATAAATAAGAATGTATGTATAGTACTACTTGATTGGAGTATGTTTTATTTTTGTATTTAATAATAATTAGATTAACGACGTCTGTGCTGACTAAAGCCAATTTGTTTTTTTCTTGGTAAAGTAAATAGCTGTCATTTTATTTTTAAAAAAAAATAAGTAAATACATTATCTGATAGTATTTTATATCACTAATCACAAAGTTGCTCTTCGAGCTTGACAAGATGATGTGGTAATATTCAACAGAATTTCAGCTTCCACGTAATTACTTCATTAGTCAAATTTTCAAACTTTTAGTGATTACTTCCATCGTCTTAATTGATGTGATATTTATTAAAATTTAAAAGTTTAAATAACATTTTAAATATTTAAAATTTATATTAAAAACTTAAAATTTTCATTACGACTAAAATTAGACAATTTTAGCTTTTAAAATTTGAACTGTGGCATAATTTGAAACTAAAGCTAATGATTTTTGTAATAATTGATTTTTAAAGTATGTCTAAGAATATTTTAATGAAAAAAAATAATTTAATTATGCTAACTTGTGAATTTGTCACAGTTGTAAAAGGTACGTACGTAGTGCCGTGTAAAGTTAATATATTCATCGTGATAAAGGAGGTGGTTGTTCGATGTCACTTACATGTGTTTTTCGATCAAATTAGTTATACAGTGTATTTACTGCATTGCATATTCGTTTTTTATAAATAATTTATATATTATTATATTAGAGTAAGATTTATTTTGAGCGTATTCAAAAAGTGATGATTATGAATTTAATTGTTACCAAAATAATAAATATATCAAACACTTAAACATAATATTATTTGAAAATATAATTCAATTATAATATATGTTTTTTTAATAGCATATATACGATACGTAGTCAAGTCTAGGGCTGTTCAAAACCGTACCGAAACCGATAAACCGAATTTATAAAAAAGTTATTGGTTTATAGTATTGGGTTATTCGTTTAGCGGTTTTGATAATGATTTTGATTTTTCTTGTTATCGGGTTATCGGTTCTTAACGATTTGAAATTTTTTCTTAACGGGTAACCGATAACCCGATAGTAAATCAAATAATAATATTTATAGCATTTTGTATATAAACTCTTTGACTTAAAGCTTGATTTCCTATTTTTATTTTTTATTGTCTCAAACACTTGGTTATTCTACAATGTAAACATATTTATTTTTGAGCAAGATGTAACTTGTGAACTTAAGTGCATTGTTTATTTGGTTTGTCACCTTGTTTCCAAGTGATTTTTAATATTTTTTCTTTTGTGTCAAATCTTATTGGTTAAACCGATAACGATAAAAGATCGATAAACCAATAACCGATAAATTAATATCTTAATGGTTTTATAACAGTTTAGCATCTCTACAAACCGATAGTCAATAAGTCAATTCGATAAACTTTAAAACCGAACCGACCCGACCGATACATAACCCTAATCAAGTCCTTGAAATGACAT
This sequence comes from Solanum lycopersicoides, assembly GCA_022817965.1. NCBI lineage: Eukaryota > Viridiplantae > Streptophyta > Magnoliopsida > Solanales > Solanaceae > Solanum > Solanum lycopersicoides. Next base: position 109,813,922 of record CM040626.1, on the reverse strand, counting down.
ATACTTCAATATATAGTATAAGAATAATTATGTATTATTCGAATTTCACGATCACTTATTATTAAAAAGATTGTTAATATACAGTATATATTCAACCAGCTTGTGAAAGGAAGTGCACAATTGATGTACTTTCCTTATCATATTAGAAGTTAAAAAATAAAACAACAAAACTTATAAAAGTTAATGAGAATAGTATTAACTTCATACTATTTAGTATTTACTTCAATGATATTCAGTTCTCATTTATCTTTAATGCTAAAGAATAATTAGGTCGAAACAGTTTTCGATCAGCTATTATTATTATTAATTAAAATATATTTTCAAAAAAAATTATATTTTTGCTCAGAAATTTTTTTGATCATATCAAACACATGAATATAGAGTTAACTGAGAGAAGTATTGAAAACACCTTAAATTTAACGTAAATTATTAGGTTCGTTCACAAGCTATTGACAGCCTTAAAAAACATTTATCTATTTGATTAACTAAACTTATATACACCGGATTATCCGATTACCACATGACATAGTAAGAGGTCTCAAACTCTTTTAGGAGCATATCTCTTGATAAAAAACCGAGAAAAGTATTGAAAACACTCATACACTTGACAAATATTTAGGAACACATTTTACTCATGTGACAAGATTGGGACATATTTAAATTTAGTTAGTCAAGTAAAAAAATATTTTTTATACTATTAATAATTCAAAGATAAAAACTAATAATTCATACATAATTTAGAGACGTTTTCGATAAGTTGTTCAAAGTCAATTTCTATTACTTTTGGCATTGAAAAATCTGCTAAAGCGACAAAGAGTAGTGTAACCATATATATGGATAAAAATTACTGTATTAAACCATGGTAAATACAGATGTTTCACTAAGAACAGCCACATACAGTAACACACACATTCTTCACATGGGCGGAGTTAAAATTTCAAATTTTTTAGTTTCCGCCTACTTCAAAGAGTAGATAAATGCTCTTAATTTTATGTTCATTTAAGGGAAAATTATATATAATAGCAAACTAATAACCTAAAATAAATGAAGTATCTAGGGTTTGATTTAATTGTGCTCCATAGTAAACGTTTGCAAAAAATTGTCAGGCGCCTCTCTCCCAAATATCTCGCTCGCCACTCTCCTCCAATCTCTCGCTCGCTTCCTCACTTTTTATACAAACACAAGTATATAAAAATTGTTTCTAATTGTATAAAGCAGAGGAAATTGTATAAATACATATATTTTTGTTTCCCTCTCTCCCCTCTTCCAGATCTCGCTCGCCACTCTCCCAAATCTCGCTCGTCACCCTCGCCTTTCTCACTTATACAAACAGAAGCGAATTGTATAAGTTGCGTTTCTGTTTGTATAAAGCGTGAGAAAATTGTATATACACATGCAAGTACATATATTTTTGTCCTATACACTTATAATTATACAATAAAAATACTCCCCTGCCCAATTTCTTTTGCCTTTCTCTCTTTCTCGTTTTATACAAATTTCAAATTGTATCTAATTTCTCTCTTTCTCGTTTTATACAATTCGATTCAATTGTATATTCCCTGCCAAGTCTCTTTTGTCTTTCTCTCTTTCTCATTTTATACAAATTCAATTGTATATAATCGTTCTATACACTTGTAATCATACAATTCATTTTATACACTTTATTTTTATACAGTTCTCTGCCCAAGTGTCTTTCTTTTTCTCGTTTTATACAATTTGCTTCAACTGTATATGTATAGCGAATTATACAGTTTCTATGTTTGCTATGGAGCGCAATTATGCAAACTTTGCTATAACATACAAATATGAACTTTTTATTTGCTATATGTGAAAGTTGCCCTTAATTTAATTAACGGTTAAAATTTTTTTAATTACGTTTCAATAATAAAGATATTTTTGTACAAAAATAAAACTGAGGATTAAGTAAGTTATCCCTTACTTCTCAGTCTTTACCTTCAAAATCACCATTTTAAAAAAAAATATATAATAAGGTCATCGATCGAGGGACATAATTCACTCTAGATGAAAAATAGACCATTCTATTATATCAAAGAGAAAAATAAAACACTTGATTTTATTTGTTTTACCAACAACCATCAAATAAAAAAATCATTAGCATAAGTCTTGAGATTCACAACTGATGAACCATTTTTCTTCATAGCTTCCTTAGCTAGGTCGCTCCATTTCTTGACATTATTTCTCAATTTACCCCCTTCTTCGCTGTTTCCCATCACGATCTCTATACACCTCTCAAACTCGTCTCTTTCAACAATACCTTTATCACCAGTATTTACTCTGACGCCATTCTTCCAAACATCTTGAACAAGCTTCGCGTTACAAAGTTGATCGTTCCAAATTGGACATGCCACAATGGGAACTCCAGAAGCTATGCTTTCTATAGTGGAATTCCACCCACAATGAGTCAGAAAGCAACCAACAGAAGGATGTTTCAAAACTTCCGCTTGCGAGCACCAACTCACTAACTTTCCCTTCTTTTCTAGTTCATCTTTGCAAGTTAACTTTTCCCCATTTTGTCCTTCCCTAATCACCCACAAAAATGGCCTACCACATTTCAATAACCCTTGACTAATCTCCTCCATCAATTGACTTGATGTCTCAGTGTAACTACCAAATGCTACGTAAATAACTGATTCTTTTGTCATTAAATCCAACCAATTCATATAATTGTTTGAACTAATCTCAATCATATCAGCTCGAAAAGAATTATCATCAAGAAAAATTGATGGAATTGAAGGACCAATTCCAATCATAGTCACATTCTTCAAAATCCTCAAAGCATCAAATTCCAAATCATCAAAAGTATTCACAAGAATTTTTGGATTTTCTTCACTATTTAATAAATCAATCTGTGTTTTAATAGACTCAACTACCCAATTGTTACACTCCACATTATCAAATACAAAAGAAGGAAAATCAATTGGACTAAGTGGAGGCAATCCTGGTAACTCTATTATCTTATCATTAGAATCACAGTTCTTGAAATAATCAGAATAATCAGTATATCTATAATAATAAATATCAAAAACTGTTGCTGGTTGGATCCAAAATAATGTAGATGGAGTATTTAATTCTTTTGCTACCAAACCAGTCCATTCCATAACCACAGTGTAGATAACATGTTTAAAAGGAGTACAATTTTTTGCATTTGATTTAATTAAATTGAAAATAAATTCTGACCCATGAGACTTTATAGAAGAATAATATAAATGGAACTCATTAAATGAACCTTTGAAATTTCCATCATAGCCATCAGAGAAAGGAGCAAAACTTAATCCTTCAATATTTGGAAGTATTTTTATTTTATTGAAAGCTGATAAACTTGTAGATAAAGTAACTTTAATACCTAAATTGATCAATTGTTTAGATAGTTGAAGAGATGGATTTATATGACCTTGACCTGGAAATATTACAATAAGAACATGAGATTTTTCATTCCTCAGATTTTCCATTTTTTTGGTAGGGAAAAGAGAGAAATTTTCAATAGATGCTAATGAAGTGTTTTATATTTGATATGTGTAGGGTTTTGGAGTTTATATATAAGATAAAAATATGTGGACATAGTAATTGATGACATTTGAGATGACAACATACATATGGTACTAATTTAATTTATATAATTTTTTCATAATATTGTTGGTTTTGGAGTTTATATATAAGATACAAATCATTGGACATAGTAATTATTGACATTTGAGATGACAACATACATATTGTACTAATTCAATTTACATATACATATAAGCATCTATTATTAGCTTCCTTAAATGTTTGTGCAAACATTTTTCAAGTGGCGTGGTTAAATTTTATACAAGTGTCATAATTTAAACTTTATTAGCATTTGATTTTATATGATTAAGATTACAAAAATTTAATATATATTTTTTTAGGAGTTTCCAACTTTTTTTTGTTTTATTAGAGATTAGAAATTTCATAATACTTACCATCCAAGCAATTTATATCTTATTTGAGGAGAATTCTAAGCCTTTACTTTTTATCATATTTATTTATTTTGATAAAAAAATTACTTGAATATTTTTTTTTTAAACTTACACATTTCTACGGACTTTATCACGTATCCCATCATTCTCAAAGTACTAACAATTCAAATACAAACAAAAACTAAGACGTAACTAATGACATCAACCAAAATAGAATGCTTAATTACTCTTTAATTTGCACAATTCTTTAAATAATTATGCGTACGTAATACGTGCAACATATATAAGCTAAGGTATTGCATGAATGATAATTTATTTATTTTAATTTTTTGATAGTGATTCAGATTTTGCATGAACGGGAATGTTTTGCACTTTGTGCATCGAACTATCTTTAATTATTGAGTAAAATCTCATTAACATAAGCTTTGAGATTTACATTTGATGAACCATTTTCCTTGGTAGCTTCCTTCGCCAAATTCTTCCATTTCTTGGCATTTTTCTTAAGTTCATCCCTTTTCTCCCCGTCTTTCATTACGATCTCTATACACCTCTTGAACTCATCTCTTTCGACGACACCTTCTTTACTGGAATTCACTCTTACGCCAATCTTCCAAACATCTTGAACGAGCTTAGCGTTGCAACCTTGATCGGTCCACAACGGACACGCCACAATTGGCATGCCAGAAGACAGACTCTCCAAAGTCGAATTCCATCCACAGTGAGTCAAGAAACAACCTAAAGACGGGTGTTGTAACACTTCCACTTGCGAGCACCAACGCACGATTTTCCCTTGTTTTTCTAATTCCTCTTTACAAGTCAATTTATCCTCCGGACATCCCCCTTCTTTTTCTTCCCTAATCACCCACAAAAATGGCCTTCCACATTTTACCAATCCTTGACCTATTTCCTCCATCAATTGACTTGATATTTCAGAGTAGCTACCAAATGCTATGTAAATAACCGATTCTTTAGTCATTGTATCCAACCAATCCATGTAATTTTCCGAACTCGATCTTAAATCAGCTCCGAATGACTTATCTAAAGGATCATTTCCATCAAGAAAAGCCGAAGGAATTGAAGGACCAATTCCAACCATAGTTAAATTCTTCAATGCCCTCAAAGCATCAAATTCCAAATCATCAAAAGTGTTCACAAGTACTCTTGGATTTTCTTCACTATTCAATAACTCAATTTGGTCTATGATAGACTTAACTCCCCAACCATACTTAGAATTCACATCGATGAACACGAACGAGGGAAAATCACGAGGAGTTAATCGAGGTAATCCTGGAAGATCTACAACTTGATCTTCAGAACAATTCATAAAACAATAATCATAGTCAGTGAAGCAATAATAATAAATGTCCATGACCGTGGCGGGTTGGATCCAAAATAATGTAGATGGGACATTAATGCCCTTAGCCACTATACCAACCCATGCCATAAGGGTTGTGTAAATGACACGTTTGAAAGGGCGGCCCTCAACCGCCCTAGATTCTATGATTCGAGTCATGAATTCAGAACCATGACTCACTAGTGAAGAATAAAATGACTCGAACTCATCTAGTGATCCTTTAAATTTTCCATCGTAGCCATCAGAAAAAGGAGTAAAGCTTAATCCTTCAATATTTGGAAGCTTGAAAATACGATTAAAAGCTGTTAGACTAGTGGAAAAAGTGACTTTTATTCCTAAATTAACTAATTTTTTGGCAAATTGAAGAGATGAATTAATATGACCTTGACCTGGAAATGTTACAAGAAGAACATGACAATCATTCTTCAAGTTTTCCATGATTCTTTGGTGTAAGATAGAATTTTATTAATTAATTTATGGTAGAACGTAAGGTTGAACTAATGAGAGTTTATATAAAGAGAAAATTATGGAAATATGTGACCGATTGATGACGTTTGTGGTGACAAAATGCATTTTAAAATAAAATTAATTCATCGATTGTTTCAAAGAAATTTAGCCACTAATTCATATAGGATAAGAATTCTTGTAGAATAATTAAACAAGAAGTTGTTACCAAGAAATATGTTAAAACATTTTATGTCCTTTTAGACAGTGATATATAGCCATGAAAAAAGACAGTACCTAATATGAATTAATATTTAGACATAGATAGTGAGAGACTAGAAAAAATAATAATAACATACTCTCTGTAATTTTATAAATGCGTTTAAAAGGGTAGACTGTCGTATACCACTAATATTCCTATCTAGAAACTACTCTCTCCGTCCGGTATAGTTTGTCATAGTTTCTATTTAAAGAGTCAATCTATAAAGACTTTGACTAACATTTTAAGATGTATTTTTTCATCATATTAACACGCAAAAAATTACAATTTATAGTACTTTTCATATAGTTTTAAACTATCTAATTTTTTTATTTAAAATATCAAATTAATGTGATCTAATTTGACTTTAAAATCAAATTGACTTTCAAAAAATATAACATGACAAACAATATCGGACGGAGAGAGTAATAAACCGGGAGAACATGTAACAAACTTCTTCATAAAAGTTAGCTAATAACAATATTAAGAGGAAAATTGGCAACCCATTTGACTTCATCTCATATTTGGGCTTATATATATTTCTGTGATTTTCAGCCTTTGTTGGGTGAGAATTCAACAACACGTTGGACTGAAATTTTGGCCCTCTTCTTGGTCTTCACGTGACCCTTGTCTCTTGGACATATATATTTGGAGCTAATTATATTCTATTTCGAAAGTTTTCTGAATCATAAAAATTTCAAATTTTTCATTGCTCGCGAATACATTTCTGGATAGTCCGATACCTTGCAAATGATAGATATTTATCGAGACAGGATTTTTATAATTTTTTAGATGAATGATAGGAAACTTTAAAGATTATATATAATATCTTAAGTTGTGTATCGATCTTTTTAAATGATAAAGAATTTTAGAGAACCAAATTGTTGATCGTTCAAGCCTCAAGGTGCAACATTAATCACCAGATTAAAGGACGATATTACTGGACATGAAGTAAGTATATCTAATAAATTTCTCGTAATTTTGAAATATAAAGCAGGTTACATGATATACTTCAAATAATCGAGTATAAATTATTTACATATCATCAGTCAAAAGAATTTTTCACTCACATTTATATGTTGTGACAATCTTATATTTCAATTTTCAAGATGAGTTTAAGTCGGGTTTTGTACATTTTCAACATATAAATAGAGATTTTAATTAATTTAGTATTCCTCGTAAAAAGACTTACATGCATGGTAATTTGTTTATTGTCTTCGTCAAAAGAATGGTAATTTGTAAAATAAAAGGGCAACATGCTATAATCGGTTAAATTAACTTGATATATAAAATTTATAGATTTCATCCTAAAAATCCTTTCAAAATTACAATCTAATATTATAAGGAAAATTACATGTAGATATAATATCGATGCCCTTATACAGTAATATAAAAATATATATCACTATGCTAAAAATGTTTTTAGCAAAAGTTAATTAACGACAATAGTATTTGCAGCTAAATAGGTTTATTAGAGGCAATTACTAGTGAAAATCAAATTAGATAATTAATTGAATTCTATCTTTGGTGTAGACAGAACAAAAAATACAACTTTATTCATAGAGTGCTACATGAAAGAATATGAAGCTTAGAAGTAAGATAGTTGCATATTAGGAAAATTATGAGGTGTACTGCTATTTGTGGAAATTTGTAGGCTTTTTGTTGAATTGATTTTGAACATGCCTATGCCTCTATTATTGTTTGGTCTAATTATGTAAGCAGATTTGAAATTTAGAGTCAATATTATAGTCATTCATGAATTATGCCATTCAATAATATATTCAATTCATAGTAGTTTCATTCCATAATGGGAAAGACGCATGTTATTTTATTTTTAAAAGTAAGTTACATATCTAAATTATTAGGGAAAATTTTCCAAATGTCAATATTTAAACATTTAAGAGGGCTCATTAGCAACACTTTCAATATTTAGTAAAAATGTCAAAATTTTAATTTGTTATGTATTTTATTTTTGTTTTTATTATTTGTTTTATTTAAAGAATATAATTTTTAATAACAAAAGGGTGAAAATCAAGGGACAGAATATTTTAAAAAAGGTAAAGATCATTATATTTATCAGTTACATTTTCAAATAAAACTCAAATTTTATTTTTTTTCCCTCCAAAATCTTAACCTTTTTTTAATTAGTTTATATTCATTCCAATAGGTATGCCAAATGAATCTATAGTTATTTAATAAACATATTTGTATTCATGTATTTTTTTTATGTGTATTTATTTGTTTCTTCGAAAATCTTGTATTTCGTATTCATTTCAATATGTATTTTATTTGTATTTCTATTTATTCTAGTTTTTATTTAGAATATTGTATAATAATGTATAAAGTACAAAAAAAATAGTATGATTAAAAAATGAGATAATATGTTTTAGAAAAGAAACATATCACTTAAAAAAAAATCTTTTTTCATAATATTAGATCAACTTTTCTTTGTTATGTTTTCATTATATAAAATTGTATACCAATATTTTTTTACATTTTATGTGGTCACTTTACACGTATCTCAATATATATGAATATGATTTATGAAAGGGTACAAGATTTTTTTGGGGGGGAGGGAGGGTGAATAGAATACTTGGTGGAAATAATAAATCTGTTGAGGAAGGATATAATATTCTAAAAAAATAAATACAAATTGACTATGAAATAAGAATACAAGATTCTAGAAAACAGATAGCATACATAGTAAAATAATATAATCAGGATACAATATTCTAAAAAAAATACAATTAACTGTTGAGATAACATACATAGTGAAAATGATATAATCATAATACAATATTTTAAAAAGATATAAATTGACAGTTAAAAAATAGGATACATCGATGTTTAAGAAATACAAATTCATATGAAATACGTATTTGAATGACTACAAATAAAAAAGAAATACAATGTTCTTAATAAAAATACAAATGATGAGTAAAAGAAAAATAATTGACAAATAAAAATTAATATGAATATTATTCTAGTATGAATACATTTTCGCAACCTTCTTCTTCGACTCTCTCTTTTTTCTTCGTCTTCTATGTTTCTTTTTTTCAATTCTTTTCACCAAATTCAAATATGAATTTATGAATTAATAACCATATAAGCAAAATTCAAAATTATTAAATATGAATATACAAAAAAAATCAAACAATATATTATGTATGAATACTTATGTGGATTACTACAAAGTACAATCTACTAAATCTCAAATATGAAAAAAAAATCATAAAAAATAGTATTTCAAACACTAAAATTTCGAAATCCATAAATATTTGATGAGTATGTTAACAAAAAAATCTGTAGTACATATAAAAATCGAAAAAATTATGAAAAATCTGTAGTACATATGATCCAAAATTCAACATAATTTTTTTAGGGAAAATACATAAAATTCCCCCTGAACTTGGCACGAAAACTCGCTTTAGTACTTAAACTACACGGGTAATTATTTACCCCCCTAATCTCTTTTCAAGTGAATTAAAATACACCCTAATATAATAATACCAGTCTCACAATGGCAAGTGCATTTCACACGTGCCATGTCATCGATACGTCAGCGCCACATCTGCGTCACGTCATTGCCACATCAGCATCCCATTCCACATATTTAAATTTTGATTTTTAGTTCTTTTTTTATTTCTTTTTATTTACTCACAATTTTAGAAAGTAAAAAAAAATCTCAAAAATAAGAATTAATATAAGAAAAGAAATCAATTGAAAGAGATTCAAAATCTAAAAATCATTCTCACAAGAACACTCAATTTTTAAGAAACAAAATTAAAATAAATAAATAATAACTACTAAAAATATAATTTGAAATGAAAATTTGTAGAGTTTCATTGAAAATAGCTTCAAGTTCATCACATTCAAACCTTGTCATAAATGCTAATATTAATTTGAAGCAAGAACAAATTGATGACTTTCCTATTTTTTCTTGTTCATCACATTTTTTGAATTTATTGATAGGAATTAAAGGAAATGAGGGTGGAATGGATCTGTCTTGAAGGAGAAAAAATATGAAAAGTATAACAAAGAAAAAGAAGAAGAAGAAAAGTGTGAAGCACCGAAATTGAAAGACAAATAAAGAGGGTAGGAGTGGGGGTTCGTTGGGGTGGGGGTGTCGAAGAAGAAGAAAGGGTAGTGCAAGTGGTGGATGAGGTCGGGAGGGGTGAATTGGGTGTGAGGAAGATGAAAGGACGGGAGGTGTGGTTGGGGTTGGTGGTATTAAAGGTTGGGGGTGGTAGGGTATGAAGAAGATGAAGAAAAAAAATATTATTGGATAAAATGAAAATAATTGAGGTCCACTCATTCTTTTTTTCCTTATTTTTTAATCTTTACGCGCCTCAATTTTTTTGGTTTGCCATGTCAGCGATTTGGGTGCATTTTAATTCACTTGAAAAGAGATTAGGGGGGTAAATAATTACCCGTGTAGCTTAAGTACTAAAGCGAGTTTTCGTCCCAAGTTCAGGGGGGATTTTATGTATTTTCCCATTTTTTTATTTCGAAAACAAAATCTTATGAAATCTCGCAAAATAAATGATGATTTCGAAAATACCTTTATATATTGAGAGATTTCTTGAATTAATTGATAGATCTGAATAAATTGGTATGAACTTGAATAATTAGTTATTCTTCAACAATGACAGAGAATAATGGTGAAAATGGTAAAAGATAAAAAAAAATTGAAAATCTTAAAGATGGAAATAAATTTAATGATATTAAAGTATAGAAGAAGTCTAAATGGGTAGTGAATATATTTAATGTTGGACTGTTTTGAGAAATAAAAGGAAAGACAAATAATAATATTTAAATACAAATTATTTTTAAAATATTGACATTTTGACATTTTAAATAAATATTTTAAAGTATAGATATTTTTACTAATTAAGTTAGGAATTGTGACTAGTTTACTAATTTTTCCAAATTATTATGGTGATGATTTGTTGTATATTTTTATTATAATTGACATGATAAAAAAATAAAAATAACTGTATCAGTCAGATAAAAATTAAAATTAAAAATCAAAATCCTCCTTACACCTTATCCCCACTTTTCTTCTTCTTCACATCTCACCCATTATCCTCTTCTTGTTCATTCTTTATTTTTCATCACAAACTTCAAAGTGTGAAACAACAAAATAACATCGGAAAACCTCCCTCCGGTCAGCACCATCGTCGCCGGTGAATCAGACTCATATTTAAACTTAATGCAAGCTTTGCTTTCCTCAATTTACTCTCATTTGAATCGGGCATGGTCTTTCCGGTGAGATGAGAAATGAAGTGGATGAGATTTAGTGATGAAGAAGATATAATTATTAAAAATTTTTAATAATTAATCAGGATTTAATTAGTGTAATATGTAGTTAATTAATAAAGAAAACACTAAAGATATAAAAATTATAATTTATGACATAATGATAGCGATAATATGACAGCGAATAATATTACAAATCTCAGGATAATATTAAATTAACTTTTAAATAGTAAAACTATGTGATAAGTTATAATGAAGTTTAAATATATAACTGAATTTTAGATACAAATTCATAACATGATTTATAGCTTTTTCCTTAATAATATATTCATTCATGAGTCATGTCATTTAATATTAATATACTCATTCATGATTGTCATTCAATAATATACTCAATATTCATGAATCATGTCCAATGTACTACATTTCTATGATTGTCATTATATAATCCTATAAATTCAACTTTTATGTTTGACACGAAACTCTTATTTTATGGGATCACATAGAGTAATTCATGAACAAATTCAATGTTAAAATTTTCAAATTTAGATATTTGTAAATTTAAAAAATATTAAAAAAGAATAAAATGAGAGAAAAATAATTAATTTTATTTAAACTTTTAAATAAATGATTACTTTTAAAAATTACAACATATAACTTGAGACGGAAGACCACCTAAAAGTCGGAGAGTCATTTGGATAACTATTCAGGTACTTATCTTTGTCGTATTTGAAACTTATCTTGATTTTATTAAAATAAATCTCAAATTATTAATTTAAATTTATAACAATAAAATAAAAAGAACGATAATGATGTTGAGCCAAATCCCTATAAAATACCTAACCAAATATATCAACATATCTCAAATTGTAATAATTAAAGCATTTTAGAGAGAGAAAGAAAAAAAAATTAAGAATCAATTAATAGCAATGGTTGATACTACTATCACAGTATGTTTCTTTTTTCTGTGAGATAGGCTTCGTAATAAATTTGATATATCGTATTTATTTATTTGTTCATATCACGATCAGTAATAGCTAGTAGCTATCATTATTTTCTTAATTTTTTGTCCTATGATTTCTATTACCTCTCGTTATTCTATGTGCTTTGGTTATCGTATTGTTTAATTATTGTTATTTCTATTGTTCCATGTTCCTATTATATGATATGTCATTTTTTTACTATCGAAATAGTATATGTACGGTTGTACTTTCATAAAGTAGAGGTAAGATGCAAGCTATCTTTTTATAATCTCACTTATAGAATTATACTGACTATGTTATTATTGTTGTATTGCATTTGTTGCTATTTATAGGTAATAGAACAATAACAACACTTTAACATTTGGTGCAGGAAATTAGTAGCCAAGAAAAACTTGAACTTGAAAGAAAAAGTGAGGCAAATGTTAGTGGAAAGTCCTGATAATAGTACACAAAAACTTGTCTGGATAGACACAATGTAACAATCTAAAAGCAGACTTAGACCTAGAACAACTCAAAGGAAAATGAAGTTTTGTGTGTTTTGCCAAAGGACATACATGACATATATTACTTATAGATTTGAGATGTCTGAGACTTGCATGTTTCTTGATGACTTTTAGAGGTGCATGGCCCATTCTTTTATGCCAGAGAATGCTAGATTCAGATGGTTGTTGAGCAGTGTTGACACTTTGATTGGGTGAATGATGTGGAGTTTGAGAAATAGAGCTGCTTTGGAGAATGTATAATTCATGATCTTTCTTACCAATTCCCTTCACAATGCCAGTGGAGAGATCTTGGAAAATGCAGAAATTAGGAAAGAAAGATATTGAGCACTGTAATTCCTTAGTTAGTCAGAAAACTGAGAGTAGATTAAGTATATATATGACAACATATTATATAGTTTGAACTTATAGAAATAGATGGTTCATTTATACGTCATACTGAAATGTATTTGGAGGGTAGTGTATTTGTTCTCTATAAAAGGGAGGACAATTCTTCATTCTATGTACACCAAAAGGAAATTACAAAGGAGAGAAAAGAAGAGTGAGGCATCACAGAGGAAAATAATCTGTGAGGAAAAATAGAGAGTCTGAGCGATATTATAGTGAGGTGGAAAAATCAAAAGAGGGTTATTTCTTTTGAGTGTGTAGTGATCTTTGGAGTTTTGCTCAGATCTACAAGTGTAAAATCCTTACTATAGTGATATTCGTTGCTCCTCTCGGGTCGTGGTTTTTCCCCTTATTTAGGAGGGTTTCCTAGTAAACTTTTGGTGTCATTATTTCTCTTTTATTCTCGTTGATTAACCGTATTGTTGGATTCCGCATTTATTGCCTTTATTACCGCAAATATTATTTCTGTTACGGATTTATTCCCAACAACAATCACCTTGTTATTTGTTGACTCTGTCAATAGTACATCATGTGATTCAAATATTGATTAATGGTTTCAATCTTTCTAAGTGGAGGAGTGCTGCTTTATAAGTCTATTAATGTTTGCATGAGTTTTTTACTTCTTGTGTGTTGTCTTTTCACTCAAATTGTAGTTGTATTGAAACTAGGATATGTCACTCCTAGTAGTTGGATTGTTGTACCAATCATTTGAGTTTTTATGTGATATTATCTATTGTTATTGTTAATTGATTGTTCTACAAAAAATTATCATTTTTTATTTTTATTTTTCTTGAAGGAAGGGTGACATATTTACTACAAATGTTTTCTTTTTTCTCAAAAGGAAATTATAAAATCTACCATATTTTGCTAATCTTTTTAGGAAAATATTTTGGGCTCTTGAAGATATACACTATAACACCTCGATTTTAGGAAAAGCTAAATTTAGTTAGGGCTGAATTAGAAAGAGTTAAATTGAGATTGGTACAAGTGAATCTTCAAACGATCGTAACTTTCAGCACATGATGAGTTAGGTGGCCATGAGGTATCAAATCAAAGGTCGTAGTAGCCCTCTTTCCAACGCCGTCAAATTTGCTAAATTCCCAGTTCGGATAAAGGAGATATGCTTGTTTGAGTGCAACCTGTTTAGTTAAGACAATTCATCCGTTTTATGGAGGGATATTTTGGTATTTTCCTTACCCCCACTAGCCTAACTCGTTTTTGTTAATCTTTAAGGGGTCTAAACTGATTGGAGTCAATTTTAGCAATTTTGAAACACACTTAGGGTTTTTTAGAAGAGCTCAAGCAGAGAGAGAGAAGAAATTTCAAGCGTTCATTCGAATTTGAGGATTTTCGCCAAAGAACTTAGCTCTTTCGGGGTGTAAGCTTTCAGATTGTTGGGGTTTGTTCGCCCTCACACCAATCATGTAAACTTGTATCCACGAATTTGTTCTTGAAGTTGATTTTGGAGTTCTTGAGTATTTGTTGAGTTTAATTGATAATGGAGGTTTTCTTGAGTTTTTGAGGCTAGGGTTTTGCGAATGAGTTGAATCAGTTAATAGATTTATATTTGGGTTTCGCTGAAAACATTCTCGGTTATGAAAATTCGTGAATTTTGACCATAGCTTTGTAGTAGGTATGGATTGAATCGAGTTTGGGAGGGGAAGAAAAGGCCGGGCAAAATTATGTGCTCACGTCCGCGTCGCAGAGGCGCTTCAAATTTTCAGTAACCCGTCGAGCAACCCATCTCTGCGTCACAGAGAGGATACGGAGTCCTGTGTCTCAGAATTCATTTTCGCGATCAAAAATTAAATCCCTCTCCGCATCGCGCCTAGGCTCTCAAATTTGTGTCTTTGCTCGTTTATTATTATAAACTATCTAAACCTCCATAAATCATTGAAAAATCATATATCCTAATTACATCTCTAAATTTTCATTTCAAATTGAAGTAAGGATTTAGAGTAAAGTTCGAGAAACCTTTTGAATCAATTTAAGAAGTCTTTTACAATCTTTTTAAAACTTGATCTAAGACTTGTACTTAAGTATGATGATGAGGAGAGTTTTGTACATGTTTCAAAACGAACATTAAGGAACTAATTAAGTATTCCCGAGTGTAAACACTTTTACATTTTAAAACATGAGGAAACCTTGATTTCCAAACGAGTTCATGAGGAGTTTTTGAGCATTATAATCTCTTTTAAGAGAATCTTTTGAATAACTATCTCAAATTAAGGATGAGTTATGTTTTTAAGCATATGAGCATGAGGTATATATTATTGGGAGTAGTATTGAGCACCAATATGGGGATGAGTTCAGACAACTCGAAATCCTCATAAACTATTGAAGACTACATGGGTAAAAGGTCACACTTTTTAAATGATTCCTTATTGCTTTTAAACATAGCTTTATGGATCCACTAATTTGAGGATGTCTTATACTCTGGCAAGGTATAGGACAGTTATGACAGCGTGAACGAGACGTTGTATCATCAAGTAGCTCATACTGATGGTTGTTGGTTAGAGAATCTCCCAATTTAGAGTAAATAGTTTATTATTGTATTTTTATATACGTTTTGTGTTATTATCTACTATTTAAAAAAGTTATATATATATATATATAACATCGCTTTCATGTTGAGTTTAGTTGAGTATTCCATGAGTTGAGTATTTTTTAGTGAGTTAAGTTGAGGTGAGTATGTTCTTCCTTTCTATCAGTTCAACCATGTTTATATATGTTTTTATCTTTCCCCTTACATGTGCATTCAATGTAATGATATTTGACATGCATCGTTTCATGATGCAGATACAAGTGTTTAAGGTTATCAACAAGCGCTCCATTGATAATCGTATTTCTATTTTCTAATTTCTTTTATTTTTTTTATATATATATATATATATATATAATGTTTTCTTAGTAGAAATACAAAATTTAGACAAAAGCTATTAAGTTTAATTCCTATATATAGCTACAACTAACACTCCATCCCTGAATGGCAAAAATTAAAAACGAAGAAAGAGGGTTCAATATTACTAAAAGAAAAATATGAGTGAAAAACAACTTTTTTTCTTGATACTAGCTAGATCTTGCATATACTATATATAGCACGAGCTATGATATCTATATGAGATATATAGTCGAAACTTTCATTTCAAATGCTAATAAATGCTTAGTATAATTTCAATAATTATACAAACATATAAGTGAAAATAGGAAATATAACAAATCAAACATGGATTTTATACACAAATACAAAATGGAATCCCTCCATTTCCCCTTAGTTGGGGCTTCATGCTGGATATAGACTATGACATGAAAGAGAAGTTAATACATGATTATTTCACGATATAAATTTAAATTAATGAAAATAACAAAGGCTATGAAAAACAAAGTGGTATAATATATTAGCTATCATTGATATATTTAGTTCATATATAAATGACTAAACAACCCTTTTAACTTCAATTTTATTGACAAATAACTTACATACTCTTTTAAATTGATAAAAATATATGTTTCGTCAAATATACTAGATTAGTTGAACCCGCTAGCTAGTCACTGATCACCATTGACAATACTAACACGTGCTATAAAAACTCATTTCCATCACAAAATAGGCCTTATGCAACCCATGATTTTTTTTCTTACTTATTTTGGAAATTAAATTATATAAGTGATTTGAAGGAAAGGTAGAGGTGGGGTGTACGTAATTGGGTTGGTTCAAGTTTTTTAAATATCAAATCAAATCATTCGAGTAAAAAATTTAAATTTATAAATCAAATCAAACCAATAAAGTTTGGATTTTTCGGGTTTTTCAAATATCAAACCAAACCATTGTGTCAAATTTTTAAATTTATAAATCAAACCAAACTAATAAACTTCGGATTTTTCCAGATTTTTAGATTTTTTCGGTAAAGCTTGAATACAAACATATTATAAACTTGTGCTCCAAATATTTCTTTAGTCCAACCACAATAAAATTATATAAGGTGTTTCAAAAAAATATAACACAAAATATGAGATGAGTATTGATGACACAAAAATATTCAATAAAAAGTAATAATGAAACCATCATATAAAATAAATATTGTAAAGTCATAATGAAAATAATCATAATTTAAAAGTATCAAATCATGCTAAAATAAGTTTAATAAATAATAGTTACATTACTAGCTATTTAAAAAATATAAATTAGATTATGTATTTTAATTGTGTATACCAATGTAAAACTAAAGAGCAAATATTCAATATTATTGTAATTCTTAGTGTTGAATTGATTTCTTTTTGCATTAGGATTAATTTAATTTTGATTTAAGTTTTATTATAATTATCAACATCTATGAACTATAATTTTTAAGTTTTAAACTTGAAATAATATATTAAAGATAAAAACTATGAAATAGTATAAGAAATATTTTAAAATGATCGATATCAAAGTAAATATTTTTATGCATAAAATAAAATTTTAAAATTACATATATAATGTCGGGTTGATTTTTTTTAGTTAAAACCAAACCAATTCAAATATAGTCGGGTTTTTTCCAATATCAAACGAAGTCAAACCAAACCACTAATCGATTTTTTTTTTCAATTTGACTCAATTTGCGATTGGGTTCGATTTTCAATTCGATTTTGTACCCTAGTTAGAGAAATCAAAGTTAACACGTTGCTTAAAGTCAAAGTTGATTCGAGTAATAGGTGGGGTTGATCTAGAGTATAGTCTATGAGTTAATGTAAATTCATCCATTTTTAATTAGACTATATGACAATTGTGATATAAAGGTAGACCTAAAATAGAATTGAATTCTTATTTACTATTATTAACTTATTTTTTCTCGTTCCTTGCTAATTTACTTGTTCTGACCTTCAAAATTTAAGGAAAATAATGAACAATTTTCAACTATTCTAATTCATTTTCCACAACAATTACCTTTCTCTTTTTCTTTAAAGAAAAACCATATAAGTATCCACATTCGACTAAAACAAAATGGTCCAGGTTATTAACATTTGTTTTTCGGCTATATGTCAATATAAAAAAAAATTCTTATTCAGAACTGATAATTTGATGTAATTAAATCTGATATGTTTGATAATTTGATGTAATTGAATCTAATATGTTTGATAATTTGATGTAATTGAATCTGATATGTTTGGTTGATCATATAATTATTTGATCAACAGGTAATTAAGTGTTATAGCAGAGGATAATTACACACTCGAACTCTCGAGGAGGGATGGGGAGAGCGACCTATGAATATATTGGTTAATTACATGATGTAATTACAAAGCTTGTTACTTTTTAATTTCTTCCTTTTAGTTCTAATCTTTATTTTTCTCCTTTTTATTTATTTTTATTTATATTATTTTAAATTAATTTTTATTTTTATTATTTTAATATAGTCTGAAAATATTTTTTTATTTTTTATTATCTATATCTCATTTTCTTTTCATTCTCAACTTTTACGTAATTCTATGCAATTTTTCATATTATGTATTTTTTTCATTACCATAGTTTTGTTAGTATTCTATTTTTAATTATATTTATGTACACTATGTTTATGTTTTAAAAAAAATGTTGTGAATATAGTTTAGAACTTATGTTATATTTTTAATTTTTTGAGTGAATTTTAATTAATCTATCATCTTTTCATAATTAAGGTATTTGTAAGTTTCAAAAACATTAATAAAGATAAAATGAGAGAAACTAATTATTTTTTATCTTTAAATTTTAAATTAACTACTAGTACTATTTATGACTTGACAATTATCATCCAAAGAGCACTATAAATACCTCACCAAGTAAAGCAACAAATCTCACATTGTAGTAATTAAAGCATTTGAGAGAGAAATTAAAAGTATGAGTCAATTAGCAATGGTTAATACTACTATTACACGTCCATTGGCAAATTTTCACTCAAGTGTTTGGGGAAACTATTTCCTCTCATACACTCCTCAACTCACGGTATGTTATGCGCGCGCGCGCATATATATATATATATATATATATATATATATATATATATATATATATATATGTCATTAAACTTTCAGAAAAAACTCATTTATACCATCAGTTAAAAGTTTGGCTCATTTATGCCATTACCGTTAAAGAAAAGGTTCATTCATGCCATTATTTTTTAAAGGTGGTTTTGCAAAACCATTTTTGACACGTGGCCGAATTATAATTGGCCACGTCATCAATTTTTTTAATTAAAAATTTTTTTAAAAATAATTCAATTTTTATTCAGAATTTTAATTTTTTTTATTAAAAAAGTTGATGACGTGACCAATTATGATTCGGTCACGTCATCAATTTATTTAATTAAAAAAATTAATTCAACTTCTTTTCAAATTATGATTTTTTTTATTAAAAAAATTGATGATGTGGTCAAATTATAATTGGCCACGTGTCAAAAATAGTTTTGCAAAACCACCGTTAAAAAATAATGGCATGAATGAGTCTTTTTGTAACGATAATGACATAAATGAACCAAACTTTTAACTGATGGCATAAATGAGCCTTTTCTAAAAGTTCGATGGCATATTTGAGCATTTTCCATATATATATAATATATGTCTCGTTTTTCTGTGAGATGGGTTTGGTTGTAAATTTGATGTATCTTATTAATAGTAGTAGCGCTAACATTATTCTCATAATTTCTCGTGTTTACGATTTCTATTACCTCTTTTATGTTATTTTATGTGCTTTGGTTATCAATCGTATTGTTTAATTATTGTTATTTGTTCCATGTTTTCTTGATACTATGTAATGCTTTCCTATTATTTGAACGGAGGGTCTTTCTGAAATAGTATAAGACATAAGGTGCATTCGATCTTCTTCTGACTCCACTTATCGGATTATGCTAAACTATAATAACATTTGGTGCAGGAAATTAGTAGCCAAGAAAAACGTGAACTTGAAGAATTGAAAGAAAAAGTGAGGCAAATGTTGGTGGAAACTCCTGATAATAGTACACAAAAACTTGTCTTGATTGACACCATCCAACGATTGGGAGTGGCGTATCATTTCGAAAATGATATTAAAATATCCATTCAGAATATTTTTGATGAATTCGAAAAAAATAAAAATGAAGATAACGAAGATGATCTTTGTGTTGTTGCTCTTCGTTTTAGACTAGTGAGAGGACAAAGGCATTACATGTCTTCTGGTATCGTATCTCTACTCTAATTATCCTATGTAGCTTATCAATGTTGACTAATAATTCCTTTCTGGTCAAAAGTAAAATTATTGACGAGGTGAATTCAAAAATATAATATTTATTTATAAGTTGAAACTTTAGTATATATCTCCAAAAAGGTTGTTTAATATCTAACTATGACGACAATTAATCAGATGTGTTCAAAAGGTTCACCAACGACGATGGAAAATTCAAGGAAACTCTTACTAAAGATGTTCTAGGCTTATTAAGTTTATACGAAGCAGCACATCTAAAAGTACATGGAGAAGAAATTCTTGAAGAAGCTCTAACTTTTACCGTCACTCATCTCAAGTCCCTGAGCCCTAAATTGGACAACTCGCTCAAGGCCCAAGTTAATGAAGCCTTGATCCAGCCCATTCATACAAATGCACCAAGAGTGGTAGCTCGTAAATACATACGTATTTACGAGACCACTGAATCACATGATGATTTGCTTTTGAAATTTGCAAAATTGGATTTCCACATTTTGCAAAAGATGCACCAAAGAGAGCTTAGTGAACTTACTAGGTATATAAATTTATACATGTATCGTCTTTAATTAGTATCTCGCTCACACACACATATATATATAGGCACATTGTGTGATATATTATATATACATATATAGGTGGTGGAAAGATTTGGATCGTGAAAACAAATATCCATATGCAAGAGACAGATTGGTGGAATGTTATTTTTGGGCAATGGGGGTGTATTTTGGGCCTCAATATGGACATGCAAGAAGGACGATAGCAAAAGCATTGGCTATCATTACCATCACTGATGATCTCTATGATGCTTATGCAACTTACGACGAACTTGTGCCTTACACCGATGCAGTCGAGAGGTAAAATTTAAGGGAAAATTACGCGGCTAAGCAAATTTATACTATTTAATTACTCATCATAGCTATAGTTTGTTATAATTATCCCTCGCGACTAACATTATATATTAATTACGTGGGCTGACTTCGAGTTTGTATAATTAGTCATGTTCGTATATGTATAATTCACCAAGATATACAAATACATATGTATAATATATAATTTTTTAACCTATATACATATACAATTCACCTCTCTCCCACTCTCTGCCCTCTCTCGCTCGCCTCCCTCCTCTCTCTCTCAATCTCGCTCGCCTCTCTCCTCCCTCTCTCAATCTCGCTCGCCTCTCTCCTCCCTCTCTCAATCTCGCTCGCCTCTCTCCTCCCTCTCCCATCTCGCTTGCCATTTATACAAATGTATATGTATAATATACAGTTATATACAATTATATACATATACAATTCACCTCTATCCCACTCTCTGCCCTCTCTCTCGCCTCTATCGATCTCGCTCGCTTTTCTCCTCTCTCTCCCAGTCTCGCTCGCCTCTCTCCTCCCTTTCCCAATCTCTCTTGCCATATATACAAATATATATGTATTATATACAATTATCTAACCAATATACATATATAATTCACCTTTCTCCCACTCTTTTCCCCCTCTCTCTCGCCTCTCTCCTCTCTCTCCCAGTCTCGCTCGCCTCTCTCCTTCATATAACATGTAGCTACAAATTGTAATTATCAAACTATAGCTATAGAGAGTAATTAATTATTTTTAAGTGGCTATATGTGAAAGTTTCCCAAAATTTAATTACTTTTAACTCTTTACAATATATACATATATATATATATATATATATATATATACATATATATATATATATATACATATATATATATATATATATACATATATATATATATATATACATATATATATATATATATACATATATATATATATATATATATAATGTTGTTACATTTTGTGTTATAAATTTATGCATGTGCAGATGTGATATTAGTGCTATGGATTCGATATCGCCCTATATGAGACCTCTTTATCAAGTCTTTATAGAAATCTTTGATGAAATGGAAAAAGAATTGACCAAAGATGGTAAAAAAGACTATGTCTACTATGTAAAAGCTGAGGTACGTGGTCACATCAATCAGTTAAAACCTGAGATTGATATCAAATTATAATTAATTAATGCTTCTAATCAAATCAATATATACTTTTATTTATTTTTAGATAAGTAAGTGGATCAGAGGTTATCTTAAGGAAGCGGAATGGTTGAGAGATGGCATTATTCCAAAATGTGAGGAATATAAGAAAACCGCTACTCTAACCGTTGCCGTTCAATTGCTTTTGATTATTTGTTTGAGTGTCGCGGACGAATTTATATCCAACGAGACTTTTGAATGGATGATAAATGAGTCTTTGATCGCTCCAGCTACATCACTAATCAATAGATTAAAAGACGATATTATTGGACATGAAGTAAGTATATATATAGTTTGAATTCATAAAATAGATATTTAATTTAAGCGTCATACTGAAATGTATTTGATGCATGCAGCGTGAACAACAAAGGGAACATATAGCTTCATTCATCGAATGTTACATGAAAGAATATGGTGCTTCAAAACAAGAGGCATATGTTGAGGTTCAAAGGCAAATTACAAATGCATGGAAAGATATAAACACTGATTATTTACATGCTACTCAAGTGCCAACGTTTGTCCTCGAACCTGCCTTAGATCTTTCACGCCTAGTATATATGCTCCAAGAGAATGATTTTACGAATTCAAAAGACTTCCTTAAAGACATAATCGCCTTGATGTTTGTTGACTCTGTCAATAGTACATCATGTGCATAATCGAACTATTCATATGGTTCCAATATTTCTAAGTGATTACTGCAATTATGTGTGTGTTTGGGGTGGGTGGGTAGGGGGGTGTTGTCTTCGCACTCATATTTTCTTTTAATAAAATGTAACAATAATAAATGAAGTTGTATTGGAGCTGGTTTGTTTTCTTTTTGAAAAATAATATATATGTCATGTTATAATAATAGTAGGTAAGCTTTGAAGGTGAAAGAGACATAACTTTGAGTTTTTGTTGATTTACAGTGCGATAATTTTATTGGTTCTTGAAAGCTAACAATTTCTTAGTACAAACATAAAATATAGATAAAAATTATTTAGTTTGATTAAATCGATAATAAACACTAGCACTTTGTCCATAAATAGCAAAAATTGAAATCAAATGGTTAAGATGTCTTACATTGCAGAGGGATGAAAAATTTGATCTCCTTATATGGACTTAGACAAATCTCTTCCTCATGAACTATCATTTAGGATTGAGTTAGACCCACATGTCATAAATTTATTTGTTGCTCACCGATGATGACACCCATTTAGAAGTGTTCACGCTCTATATTCTTATATGAACTTGAGCAAACCTCCCGTTATGAACAAATTATAAAATTATTTGTTTAATTGAGTTACTTTTTCAAATTAAACTTAATAACTTTATCGCATATTTCTTATATAGTTAAACGACCTTTAAAGCATTTACTACTAACAATATTGTCAAAACTTAATTATGAAGTTCAATTTTCTTATAAAGTAGGATCAAAGCAACTTTCTACAAAGTTGAAACTTTTCTGATTATTTAAGAAGGAAAAAAAGGAAATTTTGGGTGTTACTTGTATTTGGAATTTTAATAACCAAATAAATCCTAAAAAAAAAAAAAATCCCAATCAGGCGAATCAATTTTAACGACTGTATTGAAATGATAAATATTATTTATTTTTATTTATAAATTTCAAATTCGAACTTTTTTAAATATAAACGTATCTTTTTTTAAAAAATATTTGCTTTTAATATGATTATCAGATCTCATCGAACTAAAAATAATATATTTTTTAAAAAAAGAAAAACTAGATACCCCTTTTCATGTGCCTTTTTCCAACATAACTCCCACATCTCCATTCTTGTCTAGCAAACCAAAATACATCATTCAAGAACAAACTTGAAAGTTGAAACCCCCCCACCCCCCACATCTCCATTTTTCCTTATTTATGCACCCACCACCCTAACATCTCCACCCCCACCCCACTCACAATCAATGGCTTTCCACCACCATCACTACCTCCTTCTCCACCTTCTCCTTTTCTTCACTTCCCTTTCTTTCACCTTCTCAGATGATGCTGATGTTATGTCCAAGCTTCTTGCAGCTCTTTCTCCAACTCCTTCTGGTTGGTCAACTTCTAAGCCTTTCTGTTCTTGGACTAATGTCATTTGTGACAAGTCTTCAGCTACTGTAACTTCAATTAATCTTGATTCTCAATCTGTTTCTGGTTCTTTACCTGCTGAAATTACTCAACTTTCTAATCTTAAAACCCTTTCTCTTCAAAATAACAAACTGTCTGGCCCTTTACCTTCTTTTGCCAACATGTCAAAATTAGCTGATCTTTTCTTGGACAATAACCAATTCACTTCTGTTCCTCAAGATTTCCTTTTGGGGGTTCCTAGTTTAGTAACTTTAAGCATTAGTGAAAATGGGGGACTCTCTCCTTGGCAATTACCTATGTATTTGACTGAAAGTACAAATTTGGGATCTTTATATGCTAGTAATGCTAGTATTGTTGGTGTTATTCCTGATTTCTTTGATGTTTTTCCTAATTTACAGAATTTAAGGTTGTCTTATAATAATCTTACTGGTTCTTTGCCTGCTTCTTTTGGGGGTTCTGAAATTATGAATCTTTGGTTGAATAATCAAGTTAAAGGGTTATCAGGTAGTATTGATGTGATTGGAAGTATGACACAATTGTCTCAAGTTTGGTTACATGCTAATTCTTTTACTGGTAGTATTCCTGATTTGTCAAAATGTGAGAATATATTTGATTTGCAGTTAAGGGATAATCAGTTTACTGGTATTGTACCTGAGTCTGTGATGTCTCTTCCCAAATTGTTGAATATTACTTTACAGAACAATAGGTTGCAGGGTCCAATGCCTCAGTTTAAAAATGGGGTTGAGGTTAAACT
This sequence comes from Solanum lycopersicoides, assembly GCA_022817965.1. Classification (NCBI taxonomy): domain Eukaryota; kingdom Viridiplantae; phylum Streptophyta; class Magnoliopsida; order Solanales; family Solanaceae; genus Solanum; species Solanum lycopersicoides. The sequence continues at coordinate 109,788,710 of CM040626.1, read as the reverse complement.
TGGAACTACTAATAGTTTCTGTAAGGATACTCCGGGACCGTGTGATCCACAGGTCACTACACTTCTTGATGTGGCTGGTGGTTTTGGATATCCATTGTCTTTGGCTGAGTCTTGGAAAGGGAATGATGCTTGTAATAGTTGGAGTTTTATAAGTTGTGATACCACTGGGAAGAATGTAGCTGTTGTTACCTTAGGTAAGAGGGGGTTTTCAGGTACTATTTCGCCTGCTTTTGCGAAATTGACTTTGTTGAGGAGCTTGTTTTTGAATGACAATAATCTTACTGGTACAATACCGGAGGGGTTGACAACTTTGACTAATTTACAAGTTCTTGATGTGTCTAATAATAATTTGTCTGGACCTATACCATTGTTTCCACCTAGGGTGAAGTTCACTCATAATGGTAACTTGTTTCTTGGGACGAATATTACTACTGGGGGTGGAAGTGGTTCGGATGGTTCTGGATCGAATTCCAGTGGTCAGGGTGGAAGTTCATCCGGTGGTTCGAAAGGGCCTTCAGTTGGAATGATTGTTGGTGTTGTTATAGCTGTTGTTCTTTTCGTTTTAGTAGTGTTGTTTGTGTCTTACAAATGTTACCTGAAGAGACGCCATAAGAGATTTGGAAGGGTTGAGACTCCGGAGAAAAGTAATGAAATGGTTAAGCCTAGTCTCCCAAGTGTCGTGGGTGGTTCGAATAGATATACTGGTGGCACCAGTGAGTTACAGAGTCAGAGCAGTGGTGATCATAGTGAGATACCAGTTTTTGAAAATGGAAACGTTGCCATTTCCATCCAGGTCCTTCGACAAGTGACAAACAACTTCAGTGAAGAAAATATCTTGGGGAGAGGAGGGTTTGGAGTTGTTTATAAGGGCGAACTACATGATGGGACTAAAATCGCGGTGAAGAGGATGGAATCTGGGGCAATGGGTACCAAAGGAATGAACGAGTTCCAAGCAGAAATTGCGGTCCTTACCAAAGTCAGACATAGGCACTTGGTTGCTCTACTTGGTTCATGTGTTAATGGCAATGAGAGACTTTTGGTGTATGAGTATATGCCACAAGGAACTTTGAGTCAGCATTTGTTTGAATGGCAAGAATTAGGCTACAAACCTCTTACTTGGAAGCAAAGGGTAACGATAGCATTGGATGTGGCAAGAGGGGTCGAATACCTTCATAGCTTGGCACAACAAAGTTTCATTCATAGAGATTTAAAACCGTCAAACATCCTTCTCGGAGATGACATGAGAGCCAAGGTTGCAGATTTTGGTTTGGTTAGAAATGCCCCTGATGGAAAATATTCTGTTGAGACACGTTTGGCTGGAACTTTTGGCTATCTTGCACCTGAATATGCGGGTAAGCATTTCTACTCATTGTATCATTACATCTTTTTTAACCGAGTACTGATTTGTATGCCCCTAGCTGTAAACTTTAGATTTTAGCAATTTTTGAAATTATTCGATCATCTGCATCGCTAGGCACTGTTTTCTTCATTACATTTAGAGACATTTGGCATATATTGTTAACGTAAATGCTGCTTTGTCATTTTTATCGAACTCATGAACTATATATTACTATTATAAAAGATAAGTTTCCATTTCGTGTGGATCAGCGTCTGAATTATCCTATTACATCTCCTCTTTGTTACAGCTACTGGACGAGTCACAACCAAAGTAGACGTTTACGCCTTTGGCGTTGTTTTGATGGAGATCATTACTGGTAGAAAAGCTTTAGATGAAACAATGCCAGATGAGAGGTCTCATTTGGTTACATGGTTACGCAGAGTCCTTATCAACAAAGAAAACCTCCGAAAGGCTATTGACTCGACACTTGATCCTGATGATGAAACATATGAGAGCATTTCCAAGGTTGCCGAGTTAGCTGGCCATTGCACTGCTCGGGAACCTTTTCAGCGACCTGATATGGGACATGCTGTTAACGTCCTTGGTCCGCTTGTAGAGCAGTGGAAGCCTACAACAAGTGAAGATGATGACGGCTATGGCATTATTGACCTCGACATGAGCCTTCCTCAAGCCCTTCAAAGGTGGCAAGCTGATGAAGGAACTTCAAGAATGTTCGATGACTTCTCGATCAGTCACTCACAGTCGAGCATACCCTCAAAACCTTCTGGATTTGCAGATACTTTCAGTTCAACAGATTGCAGATGATATGCAAAAAAATTGACAACAGTTCAAGCCATGCCATGCCATGCCACGCTCGCGCGGTTTTAATCCTTTGTGGATCAACATAGAGTATGCCAATATTCATTTGATTAATTGGTTTCTTCTTGTCAATGTCATTTACTTTTTATGTGATTACATATTTAAGTTGATATATAGTCTTGATGTAAGGTGTGTGATAACAGTTAAAAAGTCAGGTGAATGTCACATTCTTCTTTTGCCTCTTTGGTGACAACAGAAAATTGTAACAAATTCTTTTATATTGCATTGTTAATGTAAATAAAATTTTGAGCTTGCCCCCTCCAAACATAAAGTTTAATATTCTTACTTTGTGTAGTACTTCTCCAAGATTTTATTTGTTCTACACTCTTAACGTTGTTGCAACAGTGTCAGATTCTTGAAAAATATACTAATACGTTTTGACATTTTTGAAAAGTCCGAAGCAGGAAATACACATGTAGTCTTTATTGCCAGGCTGTAAGAGAAACTGTGGAGTTTGTAAATAGATGATTTTTCAGAGCCACAAAGATTTGTCATGTTGAAACAAATTTTTGCTGGATCTATGCTGTCAGTAGCCTATCTTTTTGCTGTTTTTCTTGATTGGTTATTTTATTCTTTTTTTTTTGGAAGAAAAAAATATTATAATTGAAGAAGTTTTACAAGTGTGAAGTCATATTTCACATGGGAATGAAAAAGAATATAAGTAACTATACTATTTTATTTATTTGCTATAAACTTTTTTTAATGTCAAGTTGTGGTGCACATGTATTGGGGACCATATGCCAAATCATAGTAGGTTGGTTTTAATAGAAATTAATATGTCTAAAGTTTAAACCAACTAAAGTATCAAAAAAAATATATTCTTGAAATGCTATGGTGTTAATTTGTAGTAGTTTTTTTTTGTAATGACAATTATTTTAAAGATTAATAAGACACAATAGGTTCATCCCACCCCCTCTTTGTCAACTAGTAATTAGGGGTGGGATTAGCTTGGAGCTAGGGTTCACTCGAATTTATTTTGGAGGAATTTTTATGCTCGGGAGGATATTCGATTTAAAAAATAGATACAAAGTTTATTTTATTGATGTTTACTCAATCTAAACGTTAAAAGTATTGAAAGAGACTCCTTTTAGGCGAATTACTTCGTCTCTTTCAGATACATACATATGAATGTTGAATCTCAATTAGTTTTGGATTTTGAAATGAGTAACAAAAATCAATAAAAAAGATTTTAACCATGGATTCCAAAATGACCATCGCACATCAAATATTTTTTTTAAGAGATAGTCACATAGCTTTTAAAGAAAAGAAAAATAATATTGTAATACATATTACAGAGTGTGTTGATACGATAAAAGTAATTTTTCACATAAAATGCTTTCTCCGAAATTAAATATTAGAGTCTTTGATGGATGAGTAAAAACATACTTTTCAATAAACGTAAGATTAAATTTAAAGAGTATTTTTAAAAAAATCTAAATGATAATCAGAGCAAATAATATAAATAGGCATTTGGTCATATACTATCATATCACAATATGATATCATGAAATGGAATCAGCGTATGAATTATTTAAGGAAATGACTTCCGTGATTCATGCGTAACAAATAGTAATTCATTTAAGGAAATGATTTTATCAATTTTAGGTAACCAAACACCAAAAGAAAATGTCATATTTTTTTTTAAAAATGACTTCATTTGTACCAAATGGCACCCCATAATTTATTTATTTATTTATTTTTGCATAAAATGTCATATTAATCATGATATGACACGTAGAGGATTAGCATGGAAAACATATACAAAGGTCAAAATAGATGTTTAATCTTGAATTTGTTGGCAACCACTAATCATTATACTAATGCACATGTCAATATCTTTGTCTCTGCTAATTAATAATGGCCATAAATTAGTAATTATAATAGTTATAATAGCAAGACAAGTGCCATGATTCAAGGGTTGAGTGAAAGTCAATCATGGATGTTTTTTTTTTTTCATTTCTATTGTTCGATATTATATTCGAATTCAATTAGTTCAAATATAATAACATTTATTGAAAAGAAAAAGAATTGATCTGTTTTACTAAAATTTAAATAAAATTTTTTAAATTAAAAATAAAAAATCATCATAATGCGTTAGGAATGAAATTGATTCAAATATATTTAAGTCGTACCATCATATATTGTTTTTTTAAAAAAAAAATTAATGATGGGTGATTAAACTATATATTTAAGAAATGGACGGCAAAAACGACACGTAAATATGTTGGGGATATACTATAAAGAGAATTATTATTTCTTAAGTTGCCATGTTAGATTAATCATGTTAGTTCTTGTATGATTAAAAATTAGAAGTTTTATTAATTAAAATTAATTATTTATCTTTTATTATCAATAAAACGTTACCAAATGTTAGGAAATATTTTATTTATTTATTTTTACAATTTTTTAAATCAATACAAGGTAATTTCTAATAACCCAAACTTTGAGATGTTTATATCGGAAGTTTGCTTGCTTTCAAATATTATGAAGTTAGTCTTTGACAACCTAAACTTCAGACGCATACAATTGAAGTTTATAAAAAGGGAAAAAGAATAAATATATCCATGAATTATTATAAATGGTAGGTAGATATCTTCCGTCATATTTTTGGGATATTGGTGCTTCTGTTGTCCAAAAAACTAGAGCATATATGCCCTTCACTCTAACGGAAGACTAAATAGAGACATGTGACTGATGTCGGATCGATGGATAAGATTATGACACGTGTATTTTCGTTAGTATAAAGAGTATAAATGCTCTAGTTTTTGAACGACAGGAGCACCAATGTCCCTAAAGTGTGACGGAGGATATCTGCATAACATTTACGATAATTTGGGGTATATTTATCCTTTTCCCTTATAAAAATTTAGATTCGTGTGTGTGAATTATTTTAAAGTGGCTTAACTTGTAAGAATTTAAGAACTTTGGTTGTATCTTAAATGATGTCCTAAAATTGGCTATATGTGCAATCCTCCACCCCCAAATTGGTAAAAAAGGGAAGTTATTTAGTCCAGAGCACATATTGTTTTGGATTTACTGGGCCAAAGCCCAATAGAAAGTCTTGTTAAGACAAGTAATATACACTCTTAAATATGCCATTTATTAAAGAAAAAATGACAGAAATCCCATCTTTAAACCATTATTCCCTATTAGTTTTACAAATCTTCAAAATCTCTCATTTTCACGCATCAGATAAATGTATCATAGCATCAAATTAATGTATCTCACGCATCAGATTAGTGTATCATGTATAAAAAATGTATATCGGATTAGTGTATCATGTATAAAAAATGTATATCGGATTAGTGTATCATGTATAAAATGTAATGTATCTTACTTAACGATTGATATATCTCACACATTAGATTAATGTATCAGCGCTTATATTATTGTATCAGTTCGACGGATTTCTGTAATTATAAACTTATAAGGGACAAATGATAATTTTACCTTAAAAGTATGTGATTTCTGTCCTTTGCCCTTTATTAAATAAATTTTCTCTTCAAATATCTTACAAACTACATCCAATCATCCATGTTTCAAGTAGCCTTTACATTTTCTGCTTTAATATATCTACTACACCTTTCCATAGGAGAGGAAATAGGCTTCCTCCATCCATGTTGTATTGCTTTTTCATTTATTTGACTATCGCAAACGCTTTCAGTAATTATAGACTTCGTAACAAATTAAATCAGGATTATGAGCAAAAACAACCTTGTTATTCATATCAACCAAATCATGCTTGCCTTCTTTGATTCAACTTGTAACTCTACTTCAATAAATAAATGCATTTTCTCTTTGGGTATTCTTGGTTGAGTTTCATAATTCTCTTGGAAATTATCATTTGAGGAACTTGCAAGTTCAAGACATTTATTATATTTGCATAAAGTTCTTTTGTTACTAATTACTATATACATCCGAATGATCGATTAATTCACTATCAAAACTCGAAGCATTTCTAAACTTCCATATATGCCAAACAATTTTTTTCTCATGTTTGAAGCCCTTTTCTAACTTGAAAGATTAATTGAGTTTTAAATTTTTGAAATTTGTCTTCAAGTTTAAATTTGAAATGTTCATAACTAAATATTAATTTTATAATTTCTTTTAAATATGCATCCACCACATGCATGCCCCTATTTTTCTATTAAATAATAATTCTAAACAAAATACAAATATTCACTCTATCCTCTATTGGCAGTAGGAATATGTACAAAATTGGCACGCATTTCTATTAATATATATTGGCAGTAGGAATATGTTTGGCCAAAGCTTATGAAAATTTAGCTATTTTTTAAAAAAAAATATATTTATTTTTTTAAAAAAAATTGAGATGTTTACATAAGTTTTTAGATAAAGAGTAGGTATTACCTTATAGCTTTGATTAAATATAAACTATTGCTCTAATATTCATATTCGATAGTAATTTAAATCATATATAATCTAATCCTTGCATAAATTATTTGTATATAACTTATGCTAATAGCAAAATAACAAAATTTGTTGTGTCAAGCTAGGTAGGTAGAAACTACAATAATTAATAACTTTAATATTTAAAAGATATATATAAATTATGTTATCTCTGTCTCCTTGTTATGTGACATTATTTTTTTTAGTCTGTATTAAAAATAATACAATCATTTCATTATAATTAAATTTCAAATTATTCTTTTATATTTAGTTAAATGATTTATAATTATAAAAATATTTAAGAAATGTTTTAAATCAACTTTTTCCAAATAGAATTTCATAAATATTGCTTATATTAAATATTGCTCCCTTCATTTAAAAAAGAATTACCTCCTTTTCTTTTTAGTTCGTTTAAAAAGAATAAAGAATGACTCCTTTTCTTTTTTGGTAACACTTTAACTTTATTTTTTCATGTGACATGTTTAAGACTACAAGATTAAAAGACATTTTGATACATTTGACATAACTTTAATTTAGAACTACAAGATACAAAAGTCTTCTTTACTCTTAAACTTTATATCAAGTCAAACTAGATCATTCTTTATGAAACGAAGGAATTATCAAATAAAGTGAAAATTATGAAATAATAATTAAAACTTTAGTTGACTGCCCAAGTTTCATTTATTATGCTAACATAAATTGGACAGGTAAGAACACGTTGTTTTTAACCAAAAAAGTGACTATAAGTAGTACTAGTATTAAACACAACACACACTCTTTGTCACCACTGATGAGAGTTCGGTTTTTTCGAGTTTCATATCTAAATTATTAGACGAAAATTATAATTATTAACTATGGTAACATATAAAAGTTATAGTAGCTTAGAAGTTAATTATCTAGATTCATATTAGTTTGTAATATTATGAATTTTATCAAATTTTAGATTTTGAATATATATATCTGACACATTCATATATGTGTATCTAAATGTATTCGTGTGTATTTGACTATTGCCTCTCTTTGTGTATCTGATGTATTAATCATGTATCTAATATGATTCGCATGTCTATAAAAATCTCGCTTGCCTATTCTCATATTTTAGCATATTTGATTTGAAATTTAATATAAAATTATTAATTAGTGAGACAATATGTAATTATTTCAAGCTATAAAAAATTAGTAAATATGATCGAGATATTTTTATCTTTCTTAATTGTTCACTTTTCTACATGAAACATCACCGACTCAAATATTTAATAATTTAAATATGTTTTTGTCGATTAGTTTTAAAATAAAATTCTTAAAAATGTCTCAATCCTTCAACTTTTATGGAGTCTTTTTGTCAACACTTGTAAATTAAAATTCTTTAAATGTCCTTGAGCAGTTAATTCGGCCAATAGATTCTTTTTCTCTGTATATTTCAATGCTGCTCTGTTTCTTACCTAATTTCTACTTGTTGACTCTTTCTTCTCACCATTTATACTCTTAAAGATTTATCTTTTTCAAGAAATTTTTAGATCAGCAGTGATGATTACTACTACTATGAGTTTAAAATCCAATTTTTTTGCTACCCCATGTAGGGGAAGACATGGGGTTAGCCAGTTTTGGTCTCAGCAGCAATTGGTAACAATTCTTGTTTCGAAAAGTCGAAAACTTGGTCGAGTTCACTGTCAGTCTAAGGTGATTCTTGAATACCCTTTTGCTTCTTTTGGTTTAATGCTATTGCTGTGTTTTGTTGGAGTAAAATGTTTTAGTTTTTAATTGTGAATTAACTCAATCAGTGCTCATGTGACTGTTTTTTATTTGACACTTAGTTCAAGAAAGATTATATTTTTTTTAAAACTTGTGCTCCTAAACATGTTATAGATATTTGTGTGACGGCAAATTATGTTATTAAGGGTAGAATTTGAAGTTTAAAGTTAATTACTCCCTCTGTCCCAATGAGCTGGCACGCTGTTTAAGAAATGAAGAGAGTCTAAGGTGATTCTTGAATACCTCTTGCTTCTTTTGGTGTAATACTCTCTTGCTGTGTTTTGTTGGAGTAATATATTTTAGTTGTATTGTAAATTAGACTCCATCTGTGCCCATGATATCTGATGATTTTTTATTAGGCACTTAGTTTGAGAAAGATTGGATCTTTTTTTAAACTTGTGGTCTAAGACTCGTCATAGACATCTGTCTGATGGCAAATTATGTCACTAAGGGTAAAATTTGAAGTTTAAAGTTAATTACTCCCTCCATCCCAATGAGTTGGCATGCAGTTTTAGAAATGAGATGTGTGTAGTCCCTGATATATGTACTATATATTGGAATTGAAAAACTTACTAAGTATAGGAACTGACATTCTTTTTGGGACAAACCGAAAAGGAAAGTAAGACACTTAAATTGGGATAGTGGGAGTAGTTTCTTTGTAATAGAAAGGTGTCATTTTTGGGACGTAAAAAGGAAAGCGTCTCACATCAGAGAGAGCAGTTATCACTGTTGTATATTAATGGCGCAGTGTTGTTCCTATTTGTTATAACTGAGTCCAGCTTTGAAAGTATAATTGTTGTAATTGACTTAAGCTTAGGAAGTATAAGCAGCATTAAGTGCATTTGGAGTGGAGATTTCTTGAATGGATATTTCAGTACCCTATTTCGTGTTTTAATGAAATTTTGTTAATGCCAACTAAGTTTAGTTAGCCTCCAACTTAGAGTTTTATGTTTGATGCATTTCATGTATCGTTCTTGCAATAGTATTTTGATATAAGTACAGTAATTTCATTGATAGTTAGAGCATCACCTATCAGGTCTGATTATCTGTCGAATTGCTGGACTGATTCCTTTTATAGATATAAGGAGTCAATTATCTCCAGGATATCATCTCTTTTGTTTACACTATTGATCCTACAAACGATGATTTTGAAGATATTTGAACTTTACAAGAGATATCTATTCTTTTCCATCAAGCATCTATGGTTTCTATCTATTCACAGTTTTCACACATACATATTTGTAGTTTTGCTCCATTTACGCCTTTTTTCAGTACTTTATTTGCGCTTTCACTTAAAGCCCCAAAGGACCTTAGAATTACTTTTGCGCTTTCTCTTTTGATAACACTGCTTCTATTATGTATCTATTTATGGGATTCATTGAATCATTGTTCCAGACTGCAGAAGTGGAAATCAGGAAGTGCTCGCCTTTTCTGGAAAGTGAATTGTTGTCCGGTAATGATGGGTTGCCCTTGACAGAGTGGAGAACCGTTCCTGACATTTGGCGAACTTCAGCTGAGAAATTTGGTGATCGTGTAGCAGTTGTGGACCCATATCATGATCCTCCTACAACGATGACTTATAAACAGGTCAACCATGACTTCTATTTTTAAGAGCCTTTTCTCTAGAATGGTAGTTGCTTTCGCAAGTTTGTTTAATGGATCACTGTTGGTGACTTCATGAGACTATCCATCTTGTTATGGATATGCATGAGTCTCTTGTTTTCATTTGTAAGTACCTGCAAGGAACAAATTTTATCAACATGACTCCGTAGTTACGATCTTCTTTTCTAGTATTTATCAGTCATTGCTGGTTTAGAGTTAACAGTCTTTTGCTCGATTATTTGATTGCTCTTACATGTGACAAAACAAATGGTGTATGCCTTGCCTTTGACTTTAGGGATTTGCTTCATCATTAGTTAGTCAGTCTTCCTTTTCTTTCGGGTAAATATATACTGTGTTCCTTTGTTCCGAAAAATGAGTGGCAGAATTTGATTTCTTATTTTTAACTTAATATCTCTGAATATGATGTCTATGAACAGTATCATGAATGCTTCTAGAGTTGTTCTAAAGAGTTGAAAATCTGTGAGGGAACAGAAATTTCATCTTGCAGTTTCCTTTAATTTAATCTAATGTTAATGTTTCTAGTTAAAAGTCTGTTTTGGGTGTAATTGGATGCCTGGCTTTTATATTTACTACTTTATCCATGTTTTTGCAAGAGGCAACTAGATAATTGGGAAAATAAGTATGTTCAACTATGTTATCAGCTCTCCTATTCTCTCCATAGTATTTTCTCTAAATGCACTGCCAAAGATTGCAGCTTGATCAGGAAATTGTGGATTTTTCCGAAGGCTTGAGAGTTATTGGGCTAAAGCCACATGAAAAGATTGCACTCTTTGCTGATAATTCATGTCGATGGCTTGTTGCAGATCAAGGTAAATCAATTGATCCCATCCATAAATCCTAGAAATGGCTTTCGTTTTACTTTTTATGCATTACCTTTTTCTCTTCTGTTTCCTGCTCCCATGTCAGAATTACAAAATTTTGGAAATTAGAGGCATGAGAAACAACAAGTAGCATTAGAAAACTAAGAATGAGTAATACAGAAATACTAAAGTAATTATGATACCGAGAATAATACTAGTACTACCAGCAGGAGAGATAAGAACCGAAACTGTTTACTACTAGTCTTTTACCTGAATCCTCGATTATGTTCAATTTATTTGGAAGCTCTGTTGTAAAGTGTCATATTCTTTTAGGTATGATGGCAAGTGGGGCTATCAATGTTGTAAGGGGTTCAAGGTCATCAGATCAAGAGCTATTGCAATTATACAGCCACTCTGAAAGGTTAGTGCAGGTATTTGTTGGTTGTTCTTATTAACCTGTCAGTGAGCATGTTACTTGTTCTACCTGCCTTTCTTCTCGATTGTTTTTCCTGATTAGTTTTTCCCCTGCCTCTCATTTTTGAACATGTTGATACTGTTATTGACTGCAATACAGAATGAAAGCTCTCTTGACAGATTGGTATATGGGTATTATATCCTCGTTTGACAGCATGATAGGTCTTTTGTCTTTGCCTTTACATGTATAAGTAACCTTTTTTGTTTCTAGAATAACAACTCTACCTTCAGAAGCACACATCTCCCTGAAAGTTCGTTTTATCATAGAAATAAAATCTTTTGGACATTTGTCTGCTGCTCATATCCGAGTTTCACTATACTTTTTTACTCCCTCCGTTTAAAAAAGAATGACCCTATTTCCTTTTTAGTCTGTTTAAAAAAGAATGACCCCTTTCCTTTTTTGGCAACACTTTAACTTAACTTTCCACGTGGCATGTTTAACACCACAAGATTAAAGGGTATTTTGGTACATTTGACATAACTTTAAATTAGAACCACAAAATTAAAAAGTCTTTCTTTCTTTTCTTAAACTCTGTTCCAAGTCAAACTAGGCCAATCTTTTTGAAACGGAGGGAGTACTATTTTAAGAAAATCTTGTTTGGTGTAGTGACATGTAGTTGATACTGGTTACATTTTTGAAGCTGATGAACTAAACAAATAAAATGGACATCTTGATGGCCTTCAAGATGCCTCCATGATCGATTATATTGGCTAGATTTGTTCTATCTGATTAGAAGATTACCTAGTTTATGTGGTTGACTTCTATTCATAAACTTTTGCAAGCAACTTGTGCACACAGTATAGGATCATGTGTATCTCGTTGTTTAGTTTGCACCAGCAGCGACGAAGTAGCTATCTCTTCTGTGTGTGCCAGCAACAAGTTTAAAGAACTTCTATTTGTTACTGCATTTTGCTTTCTCTTTTTATTCTTTACTTTCAGGTTTCTTTTTCTCATCTTTCATTTTCCATTTTAATAGTAAAATGTTTTTCTCAAAGATAAAAAGAAGGTACTGTCGGATGTACTCCACAAAATCCATCTTAAACCCAAAAACAAAAACAATTTTCTTCTGCATGCATTTTGACTGTGATAAGATTATTATCATTATTATTTTAATCATTGCCTTGCCAGTGTCGCTCTTGCTATTGACAATCCTGAGATGTACAACCGGATTGCAGACACCTTTGGCTCCCATGCAGCTGTACGATTTGTTATTTTACTTTGGGGAGAGAAGTCTAGCCTTATAACAGAAGCCAGGCAGGGATTTCCTGTATATACTTATAAGGAGATTATAGAATTGGGTCACAAAAGTCGTGTGGATCTACTTGATTCTAAAGATGCCAGTAAGACATTTACTGTAAGAGACATAATTTAAATTACATTAATTTTTTAAAAAAGTAACATTTACTGTAAGAGACATAATTTAAATTACATTAATTTTTTAAAAAAGTATTTGTTGCTTAAACTAATTATTGTTATCCTAAGATGATATATTGGTGTTTTTTTTCTTCACACAATAAAATTTCCTTGATTTTTTTATCCTGCATTGAAATAAATCTAGTACTTTTGCTTGTTTTTGTCGTTCTGCTTTTCTTTATCATCTTATAAGAACAGAATTGTGCTAAAAGGTTTTCTACTTCAAGTTGCAAGTTCATCTTCCCGACTCTTTCCCAGTATATGTTATGTCTGTAAGCTCTATGATATACTAACGATAAAAGATAGCTCCTGCCTGGTGTAAACACAATAATTATTACTTAGGAGATTCAATTTCGAGTCTTCAGCATGTCAATCAATATCCTGAACCTCATGCTAATTCTACCATCACAATTTGGCTTTTATGCTCCTTTTTCGGTTTATGCAAAGGTCATCCTGAACTTTACTTCTAGAGTTTTGATTCTGTGCCCAGTGAAATAAAACAACAAATGGAAATTTATAGGCTAGTGTACCTTATCCCAATTTTTTACCGGGGCTAGCTTTTGGTCGAGTGATCTATCCCGATGTGGTTGTTCTACTTCCCTTTTAACTTTTCTTTCTATTTCTGTTACAACTACCATAACATTTGAGCACCCTATCTAGTTAGCATTCCTATATGTTTTGAGCAGTTATGTGTTTATAAGTCATATGCTCAACGCGATATTCAGTTTGGTAACCTTTTTACTTTGTCTTCGATTCTGAAGTTGCACTTTTCGATAATGTAGTTCCACATTCCTATTGGGAGAATATCAGTAGCTAACAAATTTGTTTTAGGAAAACGATATTCATATGAAGCAATCAACTCTGATGATGTGGCTACACTTGTTTATACTAGCGGAACCACCGGTAATCCAAAAGGTGTCATGCTTACGCATAAAAATTTGCTTCACCAGGTTTGCACTTGTACATTTACTCTAGTGCTTAGAATTCTTTAGTTGATTTCACTTTTGCAGGATCATCTGTGTCTTGTTACCTTTATCCTGTTGTTCTAGTCGTGGTTATATGAAAAGAAGCTAAGTATTAACTTGAGGTTCAAATTTGGGAAAAAGGACTGATGAACCGATCTCTCTTTAAACTTGCGCACTATCTCATCTTAAAATTAGTGCTTTAATAGATTATGTACTCTTGTGATTTTTTCTGAGAAAAACGAATAAAATCCCCTTGGGGAAAGACGTCAATGAGAGAAAGTTAGGTTGAGAAGTGAGGTTTAGTATTGTGTGAGAGAAAGAAATGAGAAAAAAACTCTTGCTGAATTGCAGGTTAACTACTAAGCTGGCTCCTTATATAGTTTTTTAAAGAAAGAACCCTAATTTTTGAATTCTTAGCTATGACATTGTCATCGAGGAACACCAGATATTTAACAATTTTCTATACTTCCAGAAGTTCTCAAACTCAAGTTGGTGAAACATCATGAATTTACTTATTTCACATACATGACACACTAAACTAATACTTGAGTACTGAGCTTATTGTCTTAATGTTGCTAGAACAATGAAAAGTCACCAAAAGAAAAAATATGAAATTCTTTTCTCTTTCAAGTTGATGGTAATTATGTAGCGAAAATGAGGTGCTTCTTGTGGCATATAAATGGATCTTTACTTCGTAATCCTGAAGAGGTAACATTGCATACATCTTTAGGACATCAATAGCGTTGCTTGAATTGACAACTTAGAGTAATCAAAACAATTTTCACGAGAGTAAAAAGAGTCTTCTACCAGAGCGATCACTGTAAAGAGGCGCGGTACCGGCAGAACGTCACATAATAGAGTTACAATGTCACTAAAACGTCACCAGAAAGAATTTCTAATAATCACAAAAGCAGCGTGAATACTAAAACCAAAAAAACAGTAATATTATCATTCTACGTAGAAAATAACGTTTCTGCTGTTGCTGGTATTTTCTTATTGATCTTCTGTTTGGCCAGTTTTCCATCTTTTAGTATTATTGTAACTTCCAAAGGTATCTGTGGTGTCAATAAGTATGTTGTACTGCTAGTTTTTCAGTAAGTAAAGTTGTTGACCCCCTTTGTTCTCTTTGTTAGATTTTGAATTTGTGGGAGATTGTGCCTGCTGTACCTGGGGACAGATTTTTAAGCATGCTTCCGCCTTGGCATGCATATGAACGTGCTTGCGAGTATTTCATATTCACACATGGAACGGAGCAAGTGTACACAACCGTAAAAAAATTGAAGGTGTGTGTATTTTGTATGGGTTTCTTATTTAGTCAATTTGTGCCCCTTTTTTGGCCTCATGTTCTGAAAGAGTCTAAACCATTGATCTGATCTCTGCGCCAGTATTTTCCCCTTAAAATATATTTATACTTCGATTATTAATCGTTATTACCACGGCCTCAGCAACCTTCTTACTGTTGTAGGAAGATTTGCGGCGTTATCAACCACATTACCTGATAAGTGTTCCTCTAGTGTATGAGACGTTATACAGGTATAATCTGTAGCTTCTCATACCTTTGATTTTCTTGCGCTTAAATTGTTAGAAATATTTGTGCTTAATAACATTTCTTATGATATCCTTTTTGGGTTATTCTATATTATTAGATAATAATCGATTATGAACTTTACAGTGGAATCATAAAGCAGATCAATTCAAACTCTGCTGCTCGTAAACTCATTGCCCAATTATTTTTAAGGATCAGTATGGCTTACATGGAGGCGAAAAGGATTTACGAGGTTAATCCCTAATATTATTGTACGAAGTTTTCAGCTTATATGCTCCATTATTATAGTGAATAAGCACAGATTTGTTCAGGAATACTCCAACTTAATAATGTTGTGTTAGTGTCTATTTTCAGAACACTGCTTCAAAATTCTTATCATCTTTTTCACAAAATGAGTTCTTAGATGTATGTGGGCATGGACTCTTACATTTTTTATTTTGAAGTAATAGTTACTCTTCAGATTGTATAATTACGGAGCAATATTTGGAATCAAAATATATAACTTGAATACTGAAGCATATTGAGTGTATGAGCATTGTCATTAATTATAAACAGATTTGTGATCATGACTATCTGAATTTATGTCAATCCCTCAACCTCTCAACAATTGCCTCAGTCTGTACCACTTAGTTAAGGAAGATCACATATAATACCTGTTCTTCTCCAACTGCATTTTTGCCTCACACGTATAGTGGGACTTTTAAACTGTTACTTGTTAAAATGGATGCCGAAGATTGAACTCTTGAACTTTAGATGCTATGATCTGCACATGTAACAGGTGTAGAAAATGGATTCATAGCTTGCTTTGTTTCTTTTCTTGCATATTTCATTTTTCCATCATTTTTTTTTTTTTTTGGTTGTGTTATTATTTTCATTAGGGATTCTGTTGCACTAGTTGTACGTTTGTTTATGTTTGCAGTTAACTATGATCTCTTACTACGAGAGTAAATCATTCTCGAGGAATGATTCTTGATGTACTTCTGGTTATAATTATAATCTATCGCCCATGTGAGCACATTGATTTCGTCATGATTTACTCTTTTCCATCATGGCCTGTGATGCAGGGGAAATGTTTAACAAAGGACACGAAGCAACCTTCATATATTGTATCATTGCTTGACTGGTTGTGGGCTCGAACTATTGCTGCTATACTATTGCCGTTACATATGCTGGCCAAGAAAATTGTTTACAGTAAAATACACTCAGGCATTGGTATTTCAAAGGTTTGATATGCAACTGCTAGTGACTTGTGATGTTCCTTACCTGTGCATCTTTGAAGTTTAGGACTTATTGAACTAGCAAAACAAATGCCTGTGTTGTAGGCCTTATAATGGTGTGTGACACTCGTCAGTTGACTGATTTAGGCAACTCTTTTGAGGTTGGATGTGTCATTGTTAAACTTGTGACATTTTGGTACACTACGTATCCCCGAAAGAAAAACAAAGTAAGTTTTTAAACAAAAGAAAGTAAAATAAGAAATTTGAAGAGAGAGGTTAATGTTTTTCTCACGCCAATGTGAGCGGAAATTTTTTGAAAAGGTTGCAGTAGCAGCTTACATGTACTCATGCTGTTGTTTGCCCAAATGCATGCTTGTAAGCTTAAATCTTTTCAGACATTGTTAACAACGACATTCTATTCTTTTCCATAAACACCATGCTATTGTTTGTTATACTTATATTCTGCGAGTCAAACGTGACTTAGGTCCGCTGGATTGTGAAGACACTTATTGACTACCTTCCTTTACATTCTACAGGCTGGCATAAGCGGGGGTGGTAGGCTTTCTTCCCATGTAGACAAATTCTTCGAGGTTAGTAGTTCCTATAGTCTTATTGTAAGTAGACGATTAGACTGGTGATCTTTCCTTATATACATTTTTGTATTCGTAGGCAATTGACATAAAGATTCAGAATGGATATGGCTTGACAGAGTCAGCTCCTGTGATTGCTGCACGGAGTCTTACATGTAACGTGAGTATTGTATCTTATAGATATGGAACCGAAAGAATTCTACTTCTTTGATAATGATGTTTCTTATAGGGATGCCTTATATGAAATTGGTGCAGAGCAGTACCATTGAGTTGTATCCATTGAAGATGTCATAATACCAAAACCATTATGTGAAATTGTTTCATAATAGCACATTTGTTGCTTCTCACCACACAAAAATGCTATTTGTATTTTTCATATTCGTAGGCTAGTTTCTATCGTTACTTTGCTTTAGCTGTGCATACTTCAGAATGTGGTATCATATAACATAGTCCTTGTTGATCTCTGAAGGTGCTTGGATCAATTGGTCGTCCCATTCGGCATGTAGAGGTAAAAGTCGTAAATTCTGAAACAGATGAAGTCCTTCCTCCCGGCTCAAAAGGCACAGTCAAAGCTAGAGGGCCACTAATAATGAAAGGCTACTATAAGGTTAGTGCATATTTTTTTTGTTTAATGAGTTCTATAGTTCCTCTTAGTTAGACCTGTTAGTGCAATGCAATGCAATAGCTTGATCCGAAATTATATATTCTTGTCTTCCCTTGGACGCCGAGGGTCTATCAGAAACAACCTCTCTACCCCACAAAGGTAGGGGTAAGGTTTGCGTACATCCGACCTCCTCCCCAAACCCGTCTTGAGGGATTACATTGGATATGATGTTGTTGTCTTCCCTCGGACATCTATGACAATGCATCATTACTTTTCTTTACATTTTATTTTATTGTGACACTGCTTCATTTTATTGGAAAAGAGTTGCTATTTTACGTGTTGGTCATAATAAAAGCTATCAAAAGTATGTTTTGCCTTCATTGGCCGTCATTTTGAGCTATATGTGTTGCTTCAGAACATAATTCTACTTGCAGTGTCAATTAACCATCAATATCTCGTAAATTTTCTTTAGAATCCGGTGGCAACAAAACAAGCTATTGATGAGAATGGATGGCTGAACACTGGTGATCTTGGGTGGATTGTGCCTGATCACTCTATAGGGAGAAGTCGTAATTGTGGGGGTGCAATAGTCCTTGAAGGCCGTGCAAAGGATACCATAGTCCTTTCAACTGGTAAGCTATAATTGCTTCTAGTGTGTCTGCTCTTGGACTACTCTAGTAATGTGTTTTGGAATTAGAGCCTTTATTGTGTGGATTGTTATCGAAGATGACGTTCTATTGGTAAACTGCAAAGAGACGGGTTTCATCTTACGAGTAATTTTACAATCCACAGCTTTGAACTTTATTATATGTATTTAATGGAAAAACTAGGTGAGAACGTTGAACCATCGGAGATTGAAGAAGCTGCTATGGGAAGCAGTCTGATCCAGCAGATTGTTGTCATTGGCCAGGTTAGATGTTATTATTGAGCGCGTAGTTAAGATGTTCTCTCACGTTTCATAAGTTTGACATCAATAACATGTAGGATCAACGGCGTCTTGGAGCTATAATTGTACCAAACAAGGAAGAGGTTCTGTTAGCAGCTAAAAGATCAGCTATTGTTGATTCTGAAAGTACTGAAGTTAGCAAAGATAAAACACTTGGCCTATTACACGAAGAGTTACGAAAATGGTAAGAACTTACTTGCACCTTCTACATTGACCAATTCACTCGTACATCATGAAATCATCTCCCCTCTTATTTAACAAATGCAGGACTTCGGGTTGCTCGTTTCAAGTTGGACCTATCCTTGTTGTTGATCAACCTTTCACGGTACCATTTATCGCGATACCTCTTTGGTGATTTAATTCGATTTTAATGTCTAGACGATTTCTGTAGCTTAGACCTTTTTATTTACTGCAGATTGATAGTGGCTTGCTAACACCAACTATGAAAATCAAGAGAGACAGAGTTGCAGCTCTTTACAAAGAGCAAATTGACAACTTGTACAAATGATTCCTCATCTTTTTAGCTATGAAAGAGCAAATTGGGTTTTCAGATTATATTTCCATCAACAAAACTGAGATTCCAATGATAATATAGTGATTGGAATTGATTAGATCTGATATAACTGACATATATTAATGAGGACATAAAGTTGTAAATGAAAGGCACATCATTCAATAAACATGTAGTATTCAATCTTTGAAGACTCTATCTATAACTCATCAGTTTCAAATTCTGGCTACGCCGTTGTGTCCAAGGATCGATATCAATAGAGTATAGATTGAAAATTTCAAGGACATACAATCACCAGGCAAATTGTATGCTTAAACTCAATTGTTATTGTTGGATATGTAGTGTTGTGAGCAGATCCCAATTTTCTAATTTTGAGTTTATGAATCACAGAACACAAACTTCAAAAAAGTATCAATGGAGTTTTGCTCACTCCATTGATACAAAAATGAGAGCTTCAGAACCTCCAGTGTCATTGGCACAGGGCTCAATGTTGATAATATCTTAATGGTAGAATTGGATACATACATTATACCCAGTTTTCTTAAATTGATCAATCGGTGCAACAATCTAGGTTCAAAAAATTTATCATCCATCCACATCAATGTTTGTAGATTATTAGGAGGCAATGATGAGTACACGTTTGGGGAAAATGGGCTTATAGAACAGCAACCGACACATGCTTGATTTAGTCTAGAACAACTAACAAGAAGATGTCTCAATTGTTTAGACTCCAAAACACAGTTAGGAAGTCTAATGTAGCTATGACGAACATCTAGGATCTCTAGACATTTCAGCTTCACAATACTATTTGGCACTTGTCGTCTATTTGGTCCCTCCAATCTCAGATAGCGTAAGCAACTCATCTTCCCAATTTTGTTTGGGATACTGACACTCAAAGAATCATAACGAGGCATGACTACAACCAAAACTTGCAATAATTTGAAGTTAAGATGAGCCAGTTGAGAAAATAGGCAATTAGAGTCTTTTATGAAACAGAAAAGTGCACGAAGCTTCCTAGGCTTAGGATTTAAACAGAAGAACTCATTCATGACATTAATATCAGAGTAGAATGTAATCCTTCGCACCCTAGCAACATTGCCAGGATCACCAAATGCATTGTGCTCAGTGTAAAAGAAGTTACTTTCCTTAGCCAAGTCCACACACAAACTATGTAACAAGTCATGTATGCGACAACTTGAAATTCTTCCATCATATGTCCTTTTCGCAACTTGAATCAAGTTTCTTGAAACCAAATCATTTAGGAAATCCTCCGCCAAATCTTCAGCCTCTCGCATATTACCACTATTTACAACTATCAACTTCTCAGCAATCCACATATTTGTCAAATCAAAAGCACGAATTTCATGGTCCTCTGGGTAAATGCCAAAATACAAGAAACATGGTCTTAATGCAATGGGCAAATCATTGTAACTCAGAGCCAATACCTTAGCACATCCATCTTGAACTTTATGGCCCATACTCTCAAATACTTTTTTCCATGCATGTTCCGTTCTTTCTCTTGCCCTTAACATGCCTGCGGTCACCACAATGGCTAGAGGTATACCTCCACATCTCCCAACTATACTTCTACCGATATTTACCAAGTCAGGTGAAGCATTAGCCCAATTATTATTATCAAAATTAAAGATTTTCTTGCTAAAGAGTTCAAAACTGTTATCTGAATCTAGGGGTTGCAACACACAGAGTGAGGAATCTCCTCCTATGTATCTGCCTACATTACTATTTCGAGAAGTGATAATTATCTTACTTCCCATTTTTGAATCATATTCAGGAAGGACAAGTTTAAGATAATTCCAAATTTCAACATCCCAAATATCATCCAGGAGGATAACATACCTTTTTCTTTTCAATAGTGATCTTAGGTTGCCCTCCAAGTTATCTCTCCTTTCCTGTTCCGTCACTCCAACTTGTTTGGCTATGTCATGTAGGATTTCTCCCGCCCTTGGCTGTTGTGAAACATAGACCAGTCCCGAGCACTCAAATTGATCACGGACGTGCTTATAAAGTTTCTTTGCGAGAGTTGTTTTCCCCAAACCGGGCATGCCAACTATTGAAACAACTCCATAAGGCAAATGATGATCAAGTAATTTGACTTTTAGCATATTGAATTCATCATCCATACCGATGACCTCTGTTTCATCAGCATGAAGAAATAATCTTCTTTGGTCCAATGGAATGCAATCATCATTATTGTTGTTACTTGTATCCATGATGTTGTAAGTTGTCCTTACACGGTCAATGTCAGCAACTCTTCTTTTTATCTTCTCAATCTCCATAGCAAACTCATCGGCAAAAGAAGCATGACAAGGGATGCAAGCAGTCTTAAGACGACAAATTGCGCTGTTGGATTGTTGAACTTTGGGAAGGAAGTTATCTAAGAGATCCTCCACATCACCTGCCAGTTGTTGAATATCTTTTATCAAGTTTTTCACACTTGTATTGCCTTCAATTGCCTTGTCCTTTGCGTTGTCTATGTATGATCGAATGTGTCTCATTTCTCTCTGGAGCCAATCAATGTCCTCTTTCAACCAATTCAAGCGGCTCCCTTCTTGAAAGAGTAGATTTGCAGCTATTTCTACGGATTTATTGATGATTGCTGTAAGAAGAATTTCAGCCATTTTTCTTTTTCAGTAGCTTGAAAAACTTCGAATATGAAGTTATAAGGGCAGAGATACATATAAAGAAAAGAATGATATTCCACTATTTGCTTTTACTATTAAATGGATACAGTAAAAGGACCTAAGAAGGTGCTTTTCCTCAAATACCAAAAGAAAGACAAAGTATATATGATATCTTGATGCTTAAGACTGCTTTTCTTCTCTTTTTTTTTCCTTTACTGGGTATCAATAATATCTCCAGCTCAAGTTAAGTCTGCTTTACTGTTCTTTCTGTTAACAATCCATTCACTCGTACAAATGATTCCTCAGTTTTTAGCTATGAAAGATGCAAGATCTGAATAGAACTGTTTTTTCAGATTATATTTCCATCAACAAACCTGAGATTGCGATGATAATATAGTAATTGAAATTGATTAGATCTGATAGAACTTAACATATATTTATGAGGACATAAAGTTGTAGCATTTTGTTTCCTGATAAAATCAGATTCAATCTTGAAGACTCTATCTAGATCTCACAAGTTTCAAATTCTGGCTCCGCCTCTGTTTCCAAGGATTGATGTCAATAGAGTGTAGCTTGAAACTTTTGAGGGCGATAGACACCTAACAGCTGAAGATACAATCACCAGAAGTCATTACATGAACATGACCCCTCATTGAAGTGATGGAATCTATTTGCGTCTCTAATGACAATTTTACGGTTTGTAATGCTTGATATAAACTTTATAACAGTGTGACAATCGCCACAAATTCGAAGGTTTTTCACAACCCTTATCACTGATCCAGGAACAGTCCTCAGAATTCCATAAGCCACAGCTAATCTCTCACTATGCCAAAAGAGCTGTCTTTCTTTCTCTTGCTGTTCCATATCATGCAAAACGAACATGGTGTCGGGAACATAACCTCTCTTCCTCATCTCAGAATCAAACTCCTTCAGGAGGGAAAAAATTGCGTCCTTCATTGGATACAATGCTTCTCCAGCATAGAATGTCGTAGTTTCTTTTCCCGAATCAATAGAACTGTAGCCAGGTTCTTTTCTAACTTCCAAATTTGCCAGCTGCTTCCTCAACTTAGATACATTGTCCCACAGAGCTGCACCAGCATATGTATTTGACAGCAGTATACAAGTTGAAGGATCTTTGGGTCCGAGAATTAGTAAGCGATTAGCGACCCTGACTCCCATTTCAGTGTTTCCATGTTGCTTACAAGCACTTAATAAAGCAGCCCAAACAGCTTCATCAGGCTGAAACGGCATCGTGTTAAGAAGGTTCTCCGCGTCCTTAAGGTGACCTGAACGACTAAACAGATCTAACAAGCACGTGTAATGCTGCAGAGAAGGACTTAACTTATAATCTTCAATCATGGATTTAAAAAGACTCTTACCTTTGTTTACTAATCCAACATGACTACAAGCATAGATTAATCCAACAAAAGTTACTTCATTTGGCTTAAGGCCAGCCAAGATCATATCATCATACAACGACAAAGCTTCTATAGCATGCCCGTGCTGTGCCATCCCGACAATAATTGAGGTCCAAGATACAACATCTCTTGTCAACATGCTATCAAATATCCTCTTTGCTTCCGCAATATCACTACATTTTGCATACATATCCACAAGGGCATTGCTAACAAACAAACTACATTCATAACCGACCCCTAAAACTAATCGATGAATCTGTTTCCCGAGTTGCAGTGCAGCTAAGCTAGCACAAGCTCCTACTATACTCGAAAGAATAAATGGGTCCCTCATATCAACCCCTTCTCTTCTTACTTCAAGAAATACATCAACAGCATCAATCAAGTTCCCGTTTTGCACGAACCCCGATATCAAAGCAGTCCAACATTGCAAATTCTTTTCTGGCAACTCCCCTAGTAGCGCAAAAGCTTCATTCTTCCTCCCACAACGAGCATACCCCGATATCATTGCACTCGAACAAATCAAATTCTTAACCAAAATCGAGTCGAAAACTGATTTTGCATTATCCGGTAATCCACATTTCGCATACATATCAACTAACGAAGACTTAACAACATCATCAACCGAAAACACCGATTTCAAGAACTGGCAATGCACTTGTTTACCAACTCTCAACGCACCCGAATTAGCACAAGCCTTAACAACACTAGCAAAAACGAAATGGTCAGGCCAAAGACCATCTATAAACATGTTGGGAAAGAGGAGAAGAGTTTTCTGGGGTTGATTAACTTCGTTGTGTGCAGTAAAAACAGAGGCCCATGAAGCTAAATCTCTTTGGGGCATTTCGTCGAACAGTTGTAAGGCATCATCAAGAAGGCCACATTTCCCATACATGTCTATGAGATTGTTGCAAAGCTTTAAGGAACAATTGTATAAACCAATCTTGATTATGTGGGCATGTAGTTTTCTGCCTTCTGTAGGGAAATGGAATCTGGCGCATCGTTGGAGTTGGTGAAGAAAATGAAAGTGCTGCATTCATAACCAGTGAGAAACTAATGAGTTGCTATTAACTTCAAATATTTCTGGAAACAAAAATTCTTTAAGCTATTGAACACCTAAGTTGTGGCGGGATGGTTAGAATTCCTGGATTTTTAACTTTTGGATTCGAGCTCTATTATATGTAAAAGAATCTTGTTGACTGCGCTATCATACTTATTAAGGTATTAATACGGGCATCAGAAAGACTAAACCTGAGTCTCAAATAAGTTTACAAAACTTCAATTTGTTATCATTAAATAATGAGAATGAGTCTAAAATCTATTCACCTATCGCGATCCAATCTTTAGCTAAATCTATATTGATATCAAGCAATTACAAGTCCTTTGAGACCAGTTCACTTCATTCCATTTAAGTTTTAGGATTATTTCGTCCACCTTTTTAACACCTTTCACTTATCATAGTTTCACATAATCAATATACCTATAGAACAACGTAAAAGATCGTTCTCACATTTTATTCTTAATATCTAATGCAAAATGTGGTCCCATTTTTAATGTTGAGTTATAAGTGACTTCACTAGACTTTAGACGTCTAGGTTGCTACTTTAGAATAGTCCACATTACGACGCTACATTTTTCATGCGACAAAAATACTACACGCAACTTTTATTAAGGATGGTTAAATTAAATCAGAGACAGAGTTAAAATTTTCAATAAGCAGATTCAAATGATAAAAAAGTTTGATTGACTCACACGGAAGTCCCCTTTTTAGGCTGCGATTTTGTTCCTATTTTAAAATTGTGTAATATATAACCTTTGAAAATTTTAATCCTTCTGAAAAACAGGAAACACTAGACTATGATCTACGTTTGCAAACTTAAAAATTTATAACCATAGTCTAACGTTTTCTCACAGAGTTTTTTTATTTGGTCAAAAATGATCGATAAACCATGGTCTAAAAGGTCCATAAGTTGCACGAGAAATAAAAAAAAGACGTTATTTACCAAAGAGCTTATATAAATAAGGGATAACAAGAGTAAAAATTCAGAAATCAAGATAAGTTGACACTGAAATGTGTAGTTTTAAGGTACATGGAGTTTATGGAAGATTTGCAATAAACAAATGCAATATGATGGGACCAGAGTCACCAGACTTTATTCTTTATGAGATTTTAGGCACTCATATCCAAATATCAGAAGTGCAGTCACCACCAGGATACCTCATTTCATGAGCCAAAGATGGACCATCAGGTTCAGCTCCGAAATCAACAAAAAATCTTGGGTTAATAGCAAGTCCACCTTTCTCACTGTCAACGTCGATTTGTAACATGTGACCTCCTTTCTCTACCATTTCGGGGTAGAATTGACGGTCCCATGTACTGAACAATGAGTTTGTGACATACAAACGTTTTCCGTCTAGACTCAGTTGTATCATCTGAGGCCCTCCTCTCAACCGATGTCCCTGGAAGTAACACAGAACGTCATTTATACATCGATTTGTCCATGTTTCTAAACTTTCGGGAGAAAAGGGTAGGCATAAACTATCTTTAAGTTAACAATATCAACAAGATTTTGGATTTCAAACCACAGATTTGACTCCAAAAGTAGACAATCTAGACATGATTTATATATAATATTTTCGCAAAACAGTATTGAGACATTATTTTCAATTCTAATTACCTGGACTTCTGGGACATCAACTTGGTATGTCGAACCATCTTCAGCCTCAGCGAGTACAGCGTGTCCTTTTTGAAATACTCCTCCAACAAATACTTGGCCAGTTAACTTAGGATTGGCAGGGTCCTCGATATTGTACTGTCGAATGTCACCATGTAGCCAGTTTGCCAGGTATAGAAAACGATCATCGAGAGAGATCAGAAAATCAGTAATAAGACCGGGCATTTCAGGAAGAATCCAGTTCTGCACTTTCACTGGTTTTACTGAGATAGCTACCTGCATTGGTTCCGTAATCCACTTAGTGATCGATACTTCTAACAACTAATTGAAAGGTTCAGTAAATAGTAAACGATTAATAACCTCATGTCCCCACGAATCATCTGGATTCTTGAAAAATCGCACCATGTTACTGGTCAAAGCACAGCCCACATACCCAATTGCTTCAGATGGATTATGCAAGAACCTTACCTATATATCGGAAGGAAAATGAATAAATTTATGTATTCAGCAGGATAAACCATGGCAGGTGGTAAAGGGGTTCATTACCTCTAGAGGAAGGAGCCCGGTGTTCCCAAGATCCAATGTCTGTTTAAGTTCACCACCAGGCCATGTGTAGACATGCAAATGTCGACCATAATGCCCATCAGCAACATCCTGCAGGTTGAAACCTTTGGTGAAAGCAGATGGAGCTCCCCAGGTGGAACTGATCATGGTGTTATGTCGAGGCTGGTACCAGAAGTCATAGCCAAAGAGGGGACTATGTCCTGGTTTCTCCCATCTAAAATATAAGAAAGGAGTCAAAATCTGCCTTGGCTTAGACACTTCTCATAGTCTAGTTTCACTACAACTACATAATTTCAGTTTTCCTTGATAAACTGTCAAGAGGACCGGAAATTAGGATAGAATAGCAAACAATCCTTGGACTTGCCCGATCACAACAACAGCATATCCAGTGTAGCCACACTTAGGTAGAGGGGTTTTTCAGATAGACCCTCGAGTCAAGAAAAAAACAGTCCAAAGCAGTCCAGAAAAAGAAGTGAAGGAAATAAAAGAAACAACAAATAGTAGCAGAACATAGACTACAACAAAACAATGTGATAATCGAAGTACAAGGAATCAATAGCGGACTAGCCCAATCACATGCAGGGATTCTGTAATTACTTGCTCTTAACTACTCAGTTGGTTTCAAAATATAACCATCCACGAGAGATCAAGGCAAGTGGAAACAAACAAAGCCAGCAGAGGGACTCAAGAGAGTACAGCAATATAGTACCTTCCTTTCACGTTAAAGTCTGAATCGAGAAGAAGAAAGCCATTCCCCTCAGCGTTTCCATCTTTATCTCCGAGACATGACAACATTATCTCACCAGAAGCAAGGCAGTGAGCAGTGTGCGGGAATGCTAATCCTGTCTTTTTTACGACATCATCTGGCTGAACAACTTTATACAAACTGGGAGCCTTTGGATCCTTTTGTGTGTCAATTGCATAAATGCGTCCTGAACTGCAAGATTTAAATAATCGAAAATCTTGAATATCATATAAGTTCTATTCTTGCATATAATCATCAAGATGTATTTTTTCCCTCATGAACAATATCGGGGAGTAGCTAAAATTCTTACACTAGTGAAGGCAGGACGAGATATCGTCGAGCAGCTGATGGATCTCCATAACAAGAACTGCAGGAATTCCATCCAGAATGATGTAGTTCATCACCTTCATAAGGCATAGGCAGCCTGTGGATCACTTTTGAATAAGATGGTGACTTAGGATCTACATCTACTGTAGCCAGGTAGTCGGGTTTCCCCCTTCCCGTTCCTATAGAAATGAACAGTATTCAGAGACAGATCAATGATTTAAACTTGACCGGATTCATCCAGTTGGAACTTTAGCATAAAATCATAGTCGTAATATTCATTGAAATGATTGTGATTTTTCACATATATACATATCTATTTTCTGTACTAAAAATACGCATTTCATTTGAACCCATTGAATATAGGCTCCATCCGCCTCAGACCATATCAACTATACATCCAAGTGAATCCAAAATTAGCAGCTACATTACTTGCAATTTGTAATTTTGTTCAGTAAGTAAACTTTCTAAACCTGAATTAACTTATCAACACATCCGCAGCAAAAGATCACAGTCAAATATTTAAACAAAAACATTATGAAACTTACAAGATACCAAAAAATATTTTTTGAAGCTTGAAGACCTCATATTCCATAAAACAAAAGCTTGCCAATTCTACTCTTTCCCCCTCACTTTTGTTTTTTCTATCTGATTTTATGCAAACTACAATTTAATGGGGCTTGAAGAACACTTCATTATTTTTATAAAATCCCATAATAACACTCGAGATTTCCTTTTGGCCCACAAAACACAGATCTTTTGGCAATCAAACTTTTCAAACAAATTTCCATACCAAAGCTTATCTGTCCCCCCCACACCCCACACCCACACACCCACACCCACACACCCAAATCCAAAGGGAATCAGGAAACCACTTGATACACTCAAGATTCCCCTTTGGCCCTCTAAAGACAAAATTTTTACAATGAATTTCCATAGAAAAGTTCACCCCCAAGGCCCCAAAGGACAGAAAAAGCAGAAAAACAAAGAAAAAACCATACTTGATGAGCAAAATTAGTGATAAAGATTTCATTTTTCTACTAGTTCTACTTCACAATCATAAAACAGACAGAAAAAAAAAAACATACTTGATGAGCAAAATCAGAGATAAAGATTTCATTTTTCAACTAATTTTACTTCACAAACATAAAAGAACCAAACAAAAAAGCCCCAATTTCAAGAATCTTTAAAAAAAAAAAAAGAGGAATCTTTACCAGTATATATGCAGGTGACATAAATTAAAGATTCTTTAGGACCATCCATAGCATCAAGTGGAGAAGCATAACCAGGTCCTTTTTTGCAACACCCATTAACCACCGCCAGCGCCGCCTTCCCGTTCTGCTGCACCTCCATATCCGTCGCCATTTTCTCGCCGGAAAATGTGAAATTTCAGATCAGAAATAGGCAAAATAGTACTAAAAAAAACACCCTTTTTCAGTTTTTTGGCTTGTGATAACAACAAGGGTATATATATATATATATATATATATATAAATGTAAACCAAACACCTTGTGTGAATTATCAGAGTTGTTTACTCTGTTTATAGCTTTATTATCATGCAGTATTTTGTTTATGTCTGTATATAGACTAAATAATATTCTAAATACATACATACTGTATTTGGCTTAATTATTACTTGCCTTAATTAAAATAAGATACTTGAATTTATTTATTTTTTAAATTAAACACGTCAATTCCTAATACTAACACATTTCATTTATATTGGTTTAATTTATCGTTAACTTAAAAACATAAAATATGTTATTTTCTTAAACATATACATTTATATTAATAAATCGTAAGTTTGATTTAAATTTAGTATGTATAATTAAAGAAAATAAAATATAACACATGCATTTTGTTTCTTTCTACATTTAAATAAAATATATATAATTGAAATATTTTATTAGAAATTATTATGGTGTTCAATTGAAAACATGATTTAAAATGGAGTATTTTGACAAATTTAAGAAATTAATTATATAGTTAGTTTTTGTGTCTATATTAAAAGTTTATTATAATATATATAAATAATTTATTCATAGCTCAACAAGATTAATGAACCAAAAATTTAAATTTGATTCGATATAATGAGTACTTATCTAGCTGAAATAAATATGATCTTGAACAGTGCCGGCTCTGACTTTGAGAATAAGGCTTTCGCTTTTGGGGTCCCAAATTTTTATCAATAATGAATAAATTATGTGTTAAATTTTTTATATAAAATAATCATTATTTATGATAAAAATATTTTTTAAGAATATATATATTATTTATTTACTTTAACATCTTTTGTATTTTGTTAAAAATAAGAATTAATTGTGAAATGTGTTGAACAAAATGAGTTACAAACTTTTTTTTTTTATTTCTTTTTAAATTTTTGTTTCAAACATTACTACAAGCATATTAAAATGGGATATATGAAGTCATCAACTTCTTGCGTCAAATTATATGGCTCTAACTCTTATCTTTATTTAACATTTGTCAATTTATTAGTTATAGAGTTATGTTAACAATTAAGATAATAATTGCATCACTGAAAGAATGTTTTTCAATGTTGAGTTGATAAAATCTTACATAAAATTAATAACTGAAAAAACAATATTAAAATACTAATAATTTTTATCTAAATAATGTAAGAAAATAATTTGTGAACAAATACGTATATGAAATTTCTTTATATTTTAAGCCTCAAATTAAAATTTTACTTTAGACCTTCAATCATATTGAGTAGCCCCTGGCCTCGAATGGTTATTTTCAAATGATTGATTGAAAATTTCAGTATATTGATATGATGATATCCTTTGATATGTTTTGTATCAAAGATAGTCATTTTCTTAAAGTTTTATATATATATATATAAGTGTAATTTTTTTTTTAGAATTAGATTTATTTTTAAATTATAATTTTAATTGTACATAGATATCATTTGAATGATTTGAAACTATAATTTTCTCTCTTTCTAATACTTCTTAAAATTTGATATTGTAATTTTCTCTCTTACACTTTTATATATATATATATATATATATATATAACATATCTATTAATAGTCAATTTTTTGTAGTTATTCTCGTCATTCAAAACCTCCATACATCTGCCATCGCTTTAGTTTATTGATGTAAAAATTTATTCTCATTCGATATTATATTAAATTGTACTCATTCGATATTGTATTAAATTATACTCATTTTTAATAATTATGTTTTAAATTCTTTAATTCAATGTGAAAATATGTACATATCAATTATAATTAAGTTTTTTTTAAAAAAAAATATGTCATGTATTATCGAATTGGTATAAATATAAGATATCAATTCTTTTATATCACGTATATCTCATAATATTTATACAAAAATCTACTTTCAAAGGAATAAGACTTTAAAATAATTAGATAATGAGGGAGGGTGGACTGAGGGAGAGTATATATGGAAGATAGCATAAGAAGTTGGTAAAAAAAGTTAATATTAATTTAAAAAATTTCAACTTTAAAGTTCATCTCATTCTTAAAAAAATTATTTGATCTACTTATTTGATTTGAATTTTTTTTTAATATTTAAAATTGGAGATCTTCAGATGACCTCTATCTTGACAACTCACAAATGAATCATAAAAATAAAGTTATGTATATGTGTTAAATAATTAATAAATAGATGATAAGGTTAGTGATGAATTGATGTGATTATCTTAATCATTTATAGTTTATCCAGACATTTTTCATTTGAAGAGTATTAAACAATTGAGTTGACTATTTATTTTATATTATAATATCCTAGAAATCTTTAAAATCTCGTTCATGTTTATTTAATTTGTCCATGTTTAATTTAGTTCTTTTTTCTATAAAAAAAAAAGTAATAAATAAAATAATTATTTTACTATATCACTCTTTAATTATTACTCTCTTCATTTCAAATTAATTAAATTGTTGAGATGTATCACATCCTTTTAGAAAAGAAGATTAAGAGTGTGTTTGGTATGAAGGAAAACATTTACTGGAAAATGTTTTTCAATTTTCTCATGTTTGGTTGGGACAAAATCTTGGAAAATATTTTCCAAATCAACTCATTTTCCTCAAAATTAAGGAAAATGACTTCCCTTCAAAAATTAAGGAAAACATTTTCCAAACTCTCCTCCAATTTCAAATTACATTTTTTTTGGGAGGAAAAACGTCAATTTTAAAAAAATATTTTCAATTTTTTAATTTTATTTTTTCATCCGATCACTGACCCCCCCCAACACACACCAGCCAGCCCCCCAACCCCAACCCCTCCTCAAAAAATTAATTTTGCTTTTTAAAAATATTTTCAACTTCAAATTTTTATTTTTAAACTCCTCCCCCCCCCTCCCCCTGCCAGCAAGCCACCCACCCCCAACCCCCAAAAAAATTAATTTTATTTTTTAAAAATACTATCAACTTCAAATTTTTATTTTTTCACTCCTAGCCCCTCCCCCTGCCCCCATCCACTACCCCCCACCTCCACCCCACCCCATCCCACCACCACCCAAAAAAAAAAAATTTTGTTTTTAAAAAATATTTTCAATTTCATAAATTATTTTTTACTATAGTAAAAATAAAAGATGTCTCTCACAAACATTTTTCATTCATAAATCAAACACTAAAAATCATTTCCAAAAAATATTTTCTACTCACCAACCAAACATGAGAAAATGAATCCAAAATTTACTTGTTTTCCAGGAAAACATTTTCTAGGAAAACATTTTCCATAGAAAACATTTTCCTCCATACCAAACACACCCTAAGACATAAATTCGTATAACTTATTATTTTTATCCTTATTATTTATTGTCAAATTTATGATTAAAATAACTAAATATTAATTAATAACTTATTTCAATATTACTAACTAATGAAGGATAAAATTAGAAAAACATTTTAAAATTAGTTTAGAAATTGAACAATTAAGTTAATTTGAAAAATAAAAATGTCTCAATAATTTAATTAATTCAAAATGAAGGTAGTATAAATTATTTAAATGTTGAGATATCTTAGAAATCCTTAAAGTCTGGTCCATGTTTATTTAATTTGTCCATGTTTAACTTTGCTCTTTTTTTTTTCTAAAAAAAAAGAACAAATTAAATAATTATTTTACTATACACTCCTAATCATTATAAGTTATTTAAATGTTGAAAAATAAAATGATTAGTGGTTAATAATAAGAATAATTAATATAAATATAAAATAAATTATTTCTTGATATTTTATATTGGACAAAGTAAAAGGGAACATTTACTTTTAATAAAGCAGACAAGTACAAAATATACGAAAAGAGTAATATATTTTACGAAAAGTTTGCTTTAAAAAAATTCGTTTTATATTAATAACAATTTAACATTATTTACGAAAAAGGTCCATAACTACCCCTGAATATAGGTTTAGGGTCAAATATACCCTCGTTTCATCTATTTATTAGCTAAAATTGCCCCAATAAACTGAATTAGCAACATCCCATCTATTCATGATTAAAAATGTTTTGGCCTTTTCGGTTCGATTGATTGACACCCTATAGGCTCATCTTGCGGAATAGGATAAGGTACGCATGAAGGACCAGAGAAAGAGGATTTTGACATGTGATTTATATATCATAAAAGATAAAAAAAATAAAGTAATTATGAGTGTACCAACATTCGATACTTATATCACATCAAAATTATATTAATTGATCGTGAGTAAGTTTTAAATTAAAAATAAAATATAAATTAATTTAATATAATTCAACAATAAAATTTTATGTTAAGCTTAGTGACTTATGTGATTATTATCTATTAGTCGTAGCTTAATGCCAACTTTTGGCTCAACAAAATTAAACGATTTAGGATGAAAAGGTAGAAGATATTTTATGTTGTGACAACGACACTATGACTAATATTTTTGACACATAAGAATTGAGACAAAACATTGTTATCATAGAAAACGTGATAATTATATTTTATCGCTAATAATATATTAATTAATGAAGGTGATATATTTAAAGTAATTATTTTATTTAAGCAAATAAGTGTTTAAAAACACATATAATAAGTATTCAAAATTTAAGTCAAATTTTTTAATAAAAAAATATGTTTTTATGTATTTAAGTAAAATATATTGATATATTTACGAGGTTATCGATTTAATATGTCGAATTATTATCGTAGATGACGTACAATATGATGTATAGTAGATAAATAACAAATTTCAACGATGAAGATGTTGCATTAATGGACCTAGAGAGTAGCAAGAATACCAAGTTACTATAAAATTTAACTGCAATATTTTAATATTTTATTACTGAATGAAAACTATAGCTTTAACTTAAAAGAATGAGTTTTCCTAGAAATTAAAAATGTTGGATTAATATATATTTTTCAAATTTGTTGAGTAGTATTTGTCATAGAGTACTTAGAAGGGCACCCAGAGCATCAAGCCATCAACTAATGATTTAATTTAATCTTCTTTAATATAGTGGTTAAATATGTGTTTTCACGTGGGATAATATACGTAGGATATTGTCATGTATGATGTACGTATCTATTTATTTAATTTTATATAATTTAAATGTCTATTTATATACGTTCAAAGTTAGAGGATATAAATATTAATTAATATCAAATTAAAAAATACGTTTATGTATTTGATATTTATTTAACCTCTATGTGGATTCACTTAGTTCTTAAGACTGTTAACAAAAGTATCTCGACTGAAAATTGGATATTTGTTTTTAACTTTGTTGACTAGAGTATTAGTCAAAGAATTTGAAGATATCCTAGAATTAATTTACTGACAAACTTTACCAAAAAAAAATGAAGAATTGTTTAACTTAAAAAATTAAGTGTAAATGAATTTTAATTAAATAACGTCATATGCTAGAAATTAAAGATGATACTACTCCTTAATTGTTGACTAATGTTTGTAAACTTTTAATGAAATTTGCACTAATGGACCGAAATAGCTGACCAAAGAGAACGACCTTAATTTTCTATGCACAAAACCTAAATTGGGAAAAATATATTTGCATTTAATTATATTCAACATAATTGCGTCAATACTCTATTTGAAACAAATATCTATCAACACTTCTTTACCTATACAAAATAAAAGTAAAATTATGTATACACCATCTTTCTCAAACTTCACGGGTCAAATTTTAAAGTATTGCAATTTTGAACTTTGAGGAGTGATAACTATATTTCTTTACTTTTTTTCATTTAAACTTTTTTTCATTCAGTATTCAACTCACATTAGAGTTCGATTAAATTTGAATTATTGTGGGAAGTCTTTATTGATGGGTTAAACATTTTCTAATAAAGTCAATACCTTACGCAGAAGACACATATCCGAGACCTCTAATTAAGAATAAATAAGTACATAACACTCTATCAAAACTCTTATCGATAATATTTCTTTTACCTTTTAAGGATCAAGAAACGTGACAATCTAGAACAAGAAGACTGAGAAACTCTATTCATATCTTGAATAGTTCCTTACTTGTACGAATGTAATTCTATTTTGTTAAAAATTATTTGAAACTATAAAGTTCAGATTCGATACGCAAATTATGACAAATCATTATGATTTTATGTTATTTTCAAACTATACAGAATTGCCATAAATTCAAATATTTAGAGTTTTTGGTTAAAATCATCCCTCAAGTATGACTCAAATGTAATATATATCCTTTTATGATCCAAGTGAGCAAAATATATCCTTAGACTATCCAAAAGATAACAAGAATCATCTTTCAGTTTGTTTTTATTAAAAAAGTGACTGAACTAATAGAATATATATTTTTAAATTTGTTCATGTCTTAGCCACGATGAGAAGATCAAAATTACGTAAATAGAATACGGAAATGCATCTTCATTTTCATAATTTAAATTTTGTGTATTCTTAGTTTATATGTTCTTTGCATCATCAAGTAAATTGACTTACAACATAATAATTTTGAAATATTTATACAATAGATTTCGATTTTTAGAAATATTATATTAAATTTTTTTTTAATAAATATTACGTCCAACTGTTTAGAGATTTTCTTTAATAAAATATTTAGTACGTATGTACGTTACATACAATGCAATTCACATTCTATAACAATGTATAGAAATGCTGAAAATTTAGTGTAACCACTTAGGCGTATAATTATGAAAATAAAAAAAATACTTTATTTGAAATTTTTGAAGTTGGAGTTGTACTTGGCCGTACTTTTTATAAAGAATGCTTACAATTTGAATATGTTTTTTCCGATTTAAAACCCTCAATTTCTAAAAATTAAAAAAATCATCCAACTTGACTAGATTTACCATGTGTACATATACTCATTTGACTTGACACGTATTTTTGTTTGTGGTGTGAGTTTCTTAAAAAATTGGAAAAAAAGCTATAAAAATACTCCAACTTTGGCGAAAATTGTTGTTACGATACCAAGCTTTATGAATGACCTTTTACCCCTTGAACTATTTAACAATGTATTTTTTACTCCCTGGACTATTTAATAGTGTATTTTAAAGGTATATATGTGCCCACGTGGACACATTAATACTTATAATTATGCAATATTTTTTATGTTTACGTGGTCACATATATATACCTTTAAAATACACTATTAAATAGTGCAGGGGTAAAAAATCATTTTCAAAGTTTGGTATCGTAAAAACATTTTCGATCTAACTTCTAATATCTTTTAAACCCTTTTCCCCAAAAAAAATAGACAGAAAGAGAAATCTCATAACTTTTTTGATAGTGCAAAGATGTTTGTTGTTCACTTGTATAACCCAAAGCATGCACTTTAAGTTTAAGTAATACTTTAGGGATGATTTTAACAAAAACTCAAATATTTAATTCTTTTATGATTTCGATAATAATAATACAAATCGCCACGATAAAATATATAGAAGCTTATATTTTATTTAAATATACTATCCCGTTGAATTACTCACAAACCCCCAACTGAATCTATCACAAGTTCTCTATGGACTCATAGTAGTAATATATATATAAATGAATTAAAAAATTGATTCTAAAAAGTGATAGACTTTCTTTTATTTATAGTTAACATAGAAAAAATGTGTTATTATATTTTATCGCAATATTTGATAAAAATCGCAAATTATACGTGGATAGAGGGACTAGATAGAGAAATAAGAATGATCCACAACTACCGGCAATGATGCAACATTACCATGTTGATCTAAATATAACAACTGCAAATACATCAACAATGGTAACTTGGGAAAATCAAAGGTAGATGTAGGAAATTGTTGCAGCTCAAATCTAATTCAAGTAGGTTGGATAAACTCCCAATATCCCTAGAATATCAGCCTGAGAGTAATCACAATATTAAAGCCTTAAAGTCTAAATAAAATTTGACAAGGATTCTGTTGATGGATGAATCTGCTTAAAACTTGAGCAACTCTCAAAACACTTCTTCTCGAAACTTCATGAATTCGTAAAATTTGAAGAGATTCAGCTCCATCAAACTTCTACCCCACTAAAATCAAACAAAATATAATTTCAATTAAGATTTTCCTTCACGTAATGGCTCAAGCTAATTAGTGACCTAAAGCCAGTAATCAGTGGTCGCTTAAGCTAATTAGTGGCCAAAAGCCAAAATAAAAGTCAAAATAAGTTGGAGGGCTAAATTTTCATTATATATATTTTTATCTTAGATTCAAGTTATTTCTTTCTTTTTAATAAAGAAAGTTTTATTATCTTTTTTATGATCTTAAACTAAAGATATATATGTATATATATCAAAATATTTTTTAATCTTATGGTCTCAAACATATCACGTGGAAGTTAAATTTAAAAATCGATCCATAAAAATGAAACATTTTTTAATGTTTCAAAACAAATTAAAACATTCTTTATTCTTTTTTTATTAAAAAAAGCTCAAGATAATTTTATTATTACAAAAAATCAGATCATTCGATTTTGAAGGCCTAAGGCACACGTCTCCAGCACGTAATTGCAATATAACGGTACACATGAAATTGCATAATTGAGTGACAAACTTGCAAATTCAAACCAAATTCTTGGATGTTGCTCCCTTTCATATTCGGAAATACAAGTTTCTCAAATGGTAACTTTGATGGTATACATTTTAAAGGACATCCTTCCCAAGACAACCATCTGAGCTCCTTGGACAATAGCTCAAAATCTCCACTAATATGTAAGTCGTCGGTTTTAAGCAACCTTTAGGGGTCGTTTGATACATGTATTAAAAAAATAATGCATGCATTGGCCTTTGTGTATTAGTAGCACCTTGTTTGGTACTTTTTTCCAACTTATGTATAATTAATGTTTGCATTAGTTTTACACTCTATTGTGTGTTAAGGTGTGTATTGTTAATACCATGGATTTCTAGGGGTAGTCCACAGTACACTTGGACATTGATTTACCCTGCTTGTGTTCTGTTTTGGTCTGGACTCTGAGATTGATGCATTATTAGTGAGTCATTTGACATTCTAGCTTCCATTTGTTTAATTTCTTTCGCGGTCTTTCAATTTGGATCATCATATCCGTATGGATTTGTTGCATTTGAGCATGTTGATGAAAATGCCCACCTTGTAGGTAAGGGTGGCATGTCTTGTATGATGATGGTTTCACATTATACTAGTACAGTCAAACCTCGTTACAGTAGCAACATTTCACTGAAAATTTCATGATTGATATAGTATGAGGTGCTGAAAATTACAATATGTAGTTTGCTTGTCAACTTTTTGTCAGCTTAAAAATTTATATCACCCAAATCAAACATCTATCTTTGTGGGTTGGGACTTGGGAGTATAAGAATTATCCACAACTGCCGGGAAAGAAGTAACATTACCATGTTGATCTAAATATAACAGATGTACTCCATCTTCTTTATTATGCCTCGTCACTGCCATCCTCTACTCTTAGCTGTTCCCGCCTTGATGATGTCCAGGCATTAAAAGGTCTACCATTTGAGAAAGAGACATAATATACACATGATACTTCTCCCTGACTCTCAGGTATATAGAAATCCAAGTCAAAAAAAATCTGAAGGCTGTCCAATAGTAATATCAAACTCTTGAAGACGGTTGGTTACATTGCAAAAGTGGGAAACAAACCAGAGAACCATTCCGAAGAAGTTATACTCATTATTCTGTACTGTGGGCATAGTCAAACAAATAGATGAAGCTGTTACTTTATTGTTGCACCAATCTGGAATCTCATTGCTTTCGACATAAATTTGTAACTGCAGCTTCATCAACATATTAATTAAGAAAAATATCATTAATAATGTGATATGAGAGAGAAGAAGAGGGACTAAACCTTAATATCTGGATATTTTATAGACGGAATTGATAGAGCATGGCACTAAAGAAGCCTTCATTGAATGGATTCTGCAGGGAAGTACAATCAATCACGTCGATCATCTTTATTGACGGGAGGTAGTCCAACCCTGTAATCTTGACCAGTTTTTGGCAATTACTAAGATAAAGATTTTCAAGGTACTCTAAATTTGATAGTGATGGGAGTGTTTGAAGATTCTTACAATCATTCAAAACCAACGAAATCAACAATGGTAAATTGGAAAAATCAAAGGGTAGATAGAGGAAATTGTTGCCCCTCAAATCTAAAAAACGTAAGTTGAATAATCTTCCAATATCTCTAGGAAGATCATGTTCGGAGTAACCAAAATATGGAAGGCTTAAATGAAAAATAAAAATTGGCAAGGATTCTATGCGGCGGGCTCTTCTTCTTCCAGAAAAACTCCTTTTGGCCTCTAAATTTCGACTTCCCACTTGCAAATGTTCAAGATCTCTTAGCATTTCAACAGATACTGGCAATTGATTTATACCTGTATCCCGTGCATGAAGAATTACTAGGTTTTGCATATCTCCAATGTCAGCTGGCAGTGTTTGTAAAGACAAGCAGTTATTAATGCACAAGTATTCAAGGGATTTTAGCTGGCATATGCTGCTCGGAAGATCCGTAATCTTTTTGCAACCACTCAATTGAAGATGAATTAGTTTTCCCAAATTTCCTATTGATGGATGGATCTTCTTTAGACTTGAGCAATTCTCAAACGACAAAATCTTGAGACTTCTTGAACCCCTGAAGTTTGGAGTACTTCTGAGGCGCTTGCAATCAGAGAGATTCAGCTCCTTCAAACTTCTACAACACTAAAAAGTAAACAAAATATAATTTCAATGAACATTTCCCTTCACGTAATTGCGATATAACAATACACATGAAATTGCAAAATTGAGTAATGAACCTGCAAATTCAAACCAAAGTCTTGGACATCGCTCCCTTCCATATTCAGAATTACAAGTTTTTCAGCTGGAAAATTTGATGGTATATATTTTAAAGGACATCCTTTCCAAGACAACCATCTGAGCTCCTTGGACAATAGCTCAAAATATCCACTAATATATAAGTCGTCGATTTTAAGCACCCTAAGTTTATTCATTTTCTGAAATGCTTTGGTGCTCAGCTTCACACCCTTTAATGCCCGTCGTTCTACCACCAGTACTTCTACATTTTCGGAACCCTGTAATTCAGTAAAAAGAGAAAACACCATGTTAAGCATAAGAAATTAAGAGAGAGAAATGTTTTATAGATACAAATTAAAGGTCAATCAAAGAGAACAAAAGTTATCTACCAAGAAATTAAATTTATGTAATTGTTAAATAGCTGAATTTTAGTTGATAACTTTGTCTTTGACTCATTTCAAGTACAGAGTGGTTGACAAACAACTAGAGATAATTTACTAGCCAGAGAAGTATTGAGCACAAATGAAATGAGTTTTTGTGGTGAAAACTTAAATTATAAGCAAATGTATGTCAAACAAAGATAATACGAATTTACTGACTTTATTTCCTTGTAGAACATCACGGACTTCTTGAGGGTTGAACAATCTACTCCGTTTCCCCGAGTCTCGAGGTGATTCCAAACGAACGATTTCTCTTCCCATATCCCGCACTAGATCATGCATCACCAGATAACGGCAATCCCTTTGGAGCAAGTTCCTTTGGACTAAGGTCGAAATTGCACTTTCAGTATAAAAACCACACGCATTTAATGTTTTGGTCACTTCATCCTCATAACATCCATGGAAGGCGCATGTTATATCAAGGAAAACACTCCGAGTATTGTCATCAAGTCCATCAAAGCTTATCTGGAGAATCTTTTGAATATCACAATGAGGAATTGCTCTTAATTTTTTGAACTCGTATCTCCATTCTTCAATGGATCTCCCTTGGAAATGTGACCCTAATGTCACAAGAGCTAATGGTAATCCACCTGAATATTTTATTATCTCGTGTGCCAGCTCATCGTGTTCTTGTGGTGGAGAAAAACTGTTGAAAGCATGACGCGAAAAAAGTTGTTGAGCTTCACTGTTATTTAAAAGTTTGGCCTGGTATATCTCACTTGTTGCAAGCCTACATAGCAAATGCTCATCTCGGGTTGTAATAATTATTGCACTACCAGAGTTAAACCAACTTCTTTCTCTTGTTAAGGATTCTAATTGACTTGTATGATCCACGTGATCAAGAACAATTAGAACCTTCTTTGACCCAAGTCTTGCTTTGATGAGATTAACACCTTCAGCAACACTATCAACTTCGAATTCCTTAGTTTTGAGGATTTGATTAAGTAGTTTCTCTTGAAGTTTGACTAGACCGAATTCTTCAGTTTTTGATCTCACGTCTGAGAGGAAGCAACTACCATCAAACTGCTGAAATATTCGATTGTAGATAGCTTTTGCCAGAGTTGTTTTTCCAATTCCACCAACGCCACATATACCAACCATACGAACTTCATGCTCACAACCACTTTGCAGTAACAACTCTATATGTTTGATAGAAGAATCTAATCCAATTGGGTAATGAGCAACATCTAGAGGTGTCTGGTTGACCTCTTGCAGAACTTGTTTTATAATACTTTCAATAAACTTTGATTCATGCCTACAGTTTTATAGCAACAACAAAAGTTAGAAGTAAAAAACAAGCAAAACAATACTTTGATATTTGATAACATCTGATGAACAAAACAAAATCAATAGCCAACAGATAACAGGGACTCCAGGTTAGAGAACAGAATTTATTTATACATATTGATATTTTTTATGCTATTAGTAAATTCTGAACTACATTTAACACGTTAATTGCTGTTATTTTACCAGATCATCGATTATTACTATGTACTCTGTTAGTTTGATTGGGCACTGAGTTTTAAGAAATATTGATAGACTTTGCAATGTTTCGAAACTAAGCAATCTTAAATTCATAAATCAATAATTAAATTGAGAAATATTACCCATCAACAATATTTCGCAAATCCCATCCAGATAAATTTGCAGCTTCAGTGAGTGCTGCTTTCCACTTCTCCACTCTTTCAGCTCCAAATAATAGCTCCTTGTGTTTTGCCAAAGCTTCGCCAAAGGATCCAGTTTGCTTTCGCACTTGAGAAGGATCAACATCATAGAAAATAGGCAAAACTACCTGATTTAACCTCGCTCTGCAATCGAGAATTTTGACAAGTTCATCAAGACACCAACTAGAGGTAGCATAATTTTTGGAGAAAACAACAATGACAACCCTAGATCGTTCAATTGCTTTTTCAAGTTTGTTTGAAATGACGTCTCCCTTTCTCAATTCCTCATCATCTATGTAAGTATTAACTCCAACTTGACATAATCGGAAATAAAGATGACTTGTGAAGTTTTTGCGAGTATCTTCACCTCTGAAACTCAGAAACACATCATGGGAAGAAGTAGAAAATGATTCTCGTTGAGTATTCATGGATGAACCAATAAAGCTCAATGTATAGCAGAATTATAATATTAGATGTAACACTTATGCAAGTAAGAAATTTAATTTGTTTACTCTCAGTCTCAGTTCATTTATAACGATATACTTTCATTAACAGTAAATAAAATAACAATATTACGGTTACACACAAAGTGAATAATTTATTGCAGAACAAATATACTAGTATTGCAACTTGGACTTCAAAATTTTATGACTTCTGACTTTTCCTCTTTTCTTTTATTTTTTATATATAAATAATACAAGAATTATGTCATGATGTTTCTATTAAGATTATGATATTTTGGTATTGCCTCATCTTTCTTCTCTTTCACTTTAATTCCCTTTTTAATATGTTCTTTTACTCTAAGTTACTCGAATTTTTCAAAAATAATAATTTTTTATTTTTATTATTGTTTTTTTTGGTTAATTTTTCACTTGCTATTCAAACAACATTGAAACTCGATTAAATTCAAATTTGTACCAAAAAATTTCACATTAGAGGTAAAACGTTTCCTAAAAAAGGATCTTTATATCGGGGGAACTCAAATCCGAAATTCTGATTAAGGATAAAGGAGTACTTGCTATTGTACCACAAACCTTGTTGATCCCAAGTAAGAAATTTAATTTGCTATTGGAACGCTCGTTCATTTTAATTTGTCAAGTGTGATGACACACATTCATTAGCAATAAATAAAATGATAATATTACGATAAGACGGGGTGAGTAATCTAATACTTTCTATGTCTCATTAGTTGATCACTTTTCATTTTGTATGGTGCTTAAAAATCATAAAAACGAAGATAATTTTATCAATTCACTTTTTCAAAAATTAGGATTTTTTTTTTATAAATAAATACGAATACTTTTAAAAAGAATGAATTACAATGATAATATAGAAATTATTAATAGTACTTAATTCTATTTTCAACCAAATTCCTAATTGATTCTTTGCAATTAATTTATTACATAAACAAATATATTGCTTACTTATCTTATCATAAAATGATGCTCCTTGGACAAATAGCTCAAAAATCTCCAGCTAACATGTAAGTACGTCGGTTTTTAAGCAACCTTTAGGGTCGTTTGATAACATGTATTAAAATAATGGCAATGGCATTGCCTTGTGTATTTAGTAGCCCATTGTTTGGTAACTCTTTTCGCAAACTTAAATGTATATTAATGTTGTATTTAGTTATACACTCTTATTGTGGGCATTAAGGTGTGTATTGCTAATTACGCATGAATTTCTAGGGTAGTCCACAGTACACTTGGACATTGATTTTATCCCTTTGCTTGAGTTCTGTTTTGGTCTGGACTCTGAGATTTATGGCATTATTAGTGAATCATTTGCATTCTAGGGCTTCCATTTGTTTAATCTCTTTCGGGCGGTCTTTCATTGGATCATCATATCCGTATGGATTTGTTGCATTTGAGCATGTCTGATGCAAGCTCCACCTTGTCAGGTAAGGGTGGGCGGGCGGTACGATGGTGGTTTCACATTATACTAGTAGCAGTAGCAAAACCTCGTTAGCAGTAGGGGCAGCATTTCACTGAAAATTTTCATGATTGAATATAGTATGATGGTGTTTGCTAAACGTGTTTGTTTCAAATGAGCGCATGGAAATGTTCATCATAAAATCTTGTAGCAAATGCGTCAACGCAGCAATAATTCTCGAAGAACTTGTACGAATTCTATTTATACAATATATGTAGTTTGCTTGTTCACTTTTTTGTCAGCTTAAAAATTTCAGTATGCGACCAAATCGAACATCTATCTTTGTGGTTGGGAGTATCAGAATGATCACAATTGCCGGGAAAGAAGTAACATTAACCATGTTGATCTAAATATAACAGATGTACTTTTCTATCTCTATATCTTCGGTCACTGCCATCCTCTACTCTATCGTGTTCCCGCTTCGATGATGTTCAGGCCATAAGATAGTCTATCATTTGAGAAAGACTAAGTAATATACACATGATAGCTTCTCCGCTGACTGTAATTTATATGCAAAAGCTCCCAAATTAACAAGAAAAAAGATTGGCTGGGCAATAGTAACAACAAACTGCTTGAAGACGGGTGGTTACATTGCAAAAGTTCGCAAATCAAACCAGAAAATCATTCTAGAAACTTAGTATTATGTAATGTGGGCATAGTCAAGACAATAGATTGGAGCTGTCACTTTATTGTTGCACCAAATCTGAGAATCTCTTGCTTTTGACATAAATTCGTACCGGCGGGAGGCTTCATCACACAAATTAAATTAAGACAAATTAGATTTCATTAATAATGTGATATGAGGATAGCCAAGAAGAGAGGAAAGGGGACTAAACCTTAAATATCTGGTATATTTTTATAGACGGAGTTGATAGGAGCATGGGCACTAAAGAAGATCTTCATTGAACTGCAGGAGTACATCAATCACGTCGATCGTCTTTATTGACGGGAGGTAGTCCAA
The DNA here is from genome assembly GCA_022817965.1 of Solanum lycopersicoides. Taxonomy (NCBI): domain Eukaryota; kingdom Viridiplantae; phylum Streptophyta; class Magnoliopsida; order Solanales; family Solanaceae; genus Solanum; species Solanum lycopersicoides. The sequence goes on along the minus strand of CM040626.1, from coordinate 109,744,034 downwards.
CCCTGTAATCTTGACCAGTTTTTGGGCAATTACTAAGATAAAGATTTTCAAGGTACTCTAAATTTGTAGTCGCATGGGAGTTGTTTGAAGATTCTTACAATCATTCAAAACCAACGAAATCAACAATGGTAAATTGAAAATCAAAGGGTAGATAGAGGAAATTGTTGCTCGCTCAAATCTAAAACGTAAGTTGATAATCTTCGCAATATCTCTAGGAAGATCTGTTCGGAGTAACCAAAATATGGGAAGGCTTAACATGAAAAATTAAAAAAAAATTTGGCAAGGAATTCCTAGGGCGGCGGGCTCTTTCTTTCTTCGCAGAAAAACTCCTTTTGGACTCTAAATATCGACTTCCCACTTGCAAATGTTCAAGATCTCTTAGGCATTTCAACAAGATACGTGGCAATTGATTTATACTGTATCCGTGGCATGAAGAATTACTAGGTTTTGCATATCTCCAATGTCTAACTGGGCAGTGTTTGTAGACGAGAGTCTTATGCAGCATGGGTTGTTTGGGTTATTCAAGGGATTTTAAGCTGGCAATATGCTTGCTCGGAAGATTCCGTAATCTTTTTGCAACCACTCAATTGAAGATAAATTAGTTTTCCAAATTTCCTATTGATGGTTATGGATCTTCTTTAGATTGAGCAATTCTCAAAACGACAAAATCTTGAGACTTGTTGAACCCCTGAAGTTTGGAGTACTTCTGAGGCGCTTGCAAATCAGAGAGATTCAGCTCCTTCAAAACTTCTCAACAACTAAAAAAAGTAAACAAAAATAATTCAATGAACAATTGTCCGCTTCCACGTAAATTTGCGATATAACATACCATGAAATTGCAAATTGAGTATGAACCTGCAATTCAACCAAAGTCTTGGAACCCTCGGCTCCCTTCGCATATTCACAACTACGGTTTTTGCAGCTGGAAAAATTTGATGGTATATATATTAAAGGACATCCTTATCCAAGACAAGCCATCTGAGCTCCTTGGACAATAGATCAAAATCTCCAACTATATATAAGTCATCGGATTTTAAGCATGCCCCTAAAAGATTTATCATTTTCTGAAATGCTTTGGTGGCTCAGCTTCAGCACCCTTTAATGCCGTCGTTCTACCACCAAGTACTTCTACATTTTTGGACCCTGTGATTCAGTAAAAAGAGAATAAACACCAAATGTTAAGCATAAGAAATTATAGAGAGAGAATGTTTTATAGATTTACAAATTAAAGGTCAATCAAGAGAATAAAAATTATCTACCAAAGAAATTAAATTTACACATTATAATCTTTCAAACAAATCAATTTATGTAATTTGGTTAATATAGCTGAATTTTTAGTTGATAACTTTGTTCTTTGACTCATTTCCAAGTACAGAGTGGTTGACAAACAACTAGAAGATAATTTACTAGCAGAGAGTATTGGAGCACAAATGAAATGAGTTTTTGTGGTGAAACTTAAATTATAAGCAAATGTATGTCAAAACAAAGATAGATACGAATTTACTGACTTTAATTTCTTGTAGAACATCAACGAACTTCTTGAGGTTGAACAATCTACTCCGTTTCCCCGAGTCTCCGAGGTGATTCCAAACGAACGATTTCTTCTTCCATATCCCGCACGTAGATCTGTCATCACCAGATAACGCAAATCCCCTTTGGAGCAAGTTCCTTTGGACTAAGGTCGAAATTGGCACTTTCAGTATAATAAACCACACGCATTTAATGTTTTGGTCACTTCATCTCATAAGCATCCATGAAAGGCGCATGTTATATCAAGGAAAACACTCGCGAGTATTGTCATCAAGTCATCAAAGCTTATCTGAAGAATCTTTTGAATATGCAACAAATGGGAATGCTCTTAATTTTTGAAGCTCGTTATCTCTCATTCTCAATGGATCTCCCCTTGGAAATGTGACCCTAATGTCAGCAAGAGCTAATGGTAATCCACATGAATATTTTATTATCTCCCTCAAGTATGACTCAAATGTAATATATATCCTTTTATGATCCAAGTGAGCAAAATATATCCTTAGACTATCCAAAAGATAACAAGAATCATCTTTCAGTTTGTTTTTATTAAAAAACTGACTGAACTAATAGAATATATATTTTTAAATTTGTTCATGTCTTAGCCACGATGAAAAGATCAAAATTACGTAAAAAGAATACGGAAATGCATCTTCGTTTTCATAATTTAAATTTTGTGTATTCTTAGTTTATATGTTCTTTGCATCATCAAGTAAATTGACTTACAACATAATAATTTTAAAATATTTATACAATAGATTTCGATTTTTAGAAATATTATATTAATTTTTTTTTTATAAATATTACGTCCAATTGTTTAGAGATTTTCTTTAATAAAATATTTAGTACGTATGTACGTTACATACAATGCAATTCACATTCTATACAATCTATAGAAATGCTGAAAATTTAGTGTAACCACTTAGGCGTATAATTATGAAAATAAAAAAAAATACTTTATTTGAAATTTTTGAAGTTGGAGTTGTACTTGGCCGTACTTTTTACAAAGAATGCTTACAATTTGAATATGTTTTTTCCGATTTAAAACCCTCAATTTCTAAAAATTAGAAAAATCATCCAACTTGACTAGTTTTACCATGTGTACATATACTCATTTGACTTGACACGTATTTTTGTTTGTGGTGTGAGTTTCTTAAAAAATTGGAAAAAAAGCTATAAAAATACTTCAACTTTGGCGGAAATTGTTGTTACGATACCAAACTTTATGAATGACCTTTTACCCCTTGAACTATTTAACAATGTATTTTTTACTCCCTGGACTATTTAATAGTGTATTTTAAAGGTATATATGTGCCCACGTGGACACATTAATACTTATAATTATGCAATATTTTTTATGTTTACGTGGTCACATATATATACCTTTAAAATACACTATTAAATAGTGCAGGGGTAAAAAGTCATTTTTAAAGTTTGGTATCGTAAAAACATTTTCGATCAAACTTCTAATATCTTTTAAACCTTTCCCCCCAAAAAAAAATAGACAGAAAGAGGAATCTCACAACTTTTTGGATAGTGCAAAGATGTTTGTTGTTCACTTGTATAACCCAAAGCATGCACTTTAAGTTTAAGTCATACTTTAGGGATGATTTTAACAAAAACTCAAATATTTAATTATGGTATATCTTTCTTTTATGATTTCGATAATAATATACAAATCGCCACGATAAAATATATAGAAGCTTATATTTTATTTAAATATACTATCCCGTTGAATTACTCACAAACCCCCAACTGAATCTATCACAAGTTCTCTATGGACTCATAGTAGTAATATATATAAATGAATTAAAAAATTGATTCTAAAAAGTGATAGAGTTTCTTTTATTTATAGTTAACATAGAAAAAATGTGTTATTATGTCTTATCGCAACATTTGATAAAAATCGCAAATTATACGTGGATAGAGGGACTAGATAGAGAAATAAGAATGATCCACAACTACCGGCAATGATGCAACATTACCATGTTGATCTAAATATAACAACTGCAAATACATCAACAATGGTAACTTGGGAAAATCAAAGGTAGATGTAGGAAATTGTTGCAGCTCAAATCTAATTCAAGTAGGTTGGATAAACTCCCAATATCCCTAGAATATCAGCCTGAGAGTAATCACAATATTAAAGCCTTAAAGTCTAAATAAAATTTGACAAGATTCTGTTGATGGATGATCTGCTTAAAACTTGAGCAACTCTCAAAACACTTCTTCTCGAAAACTTCATGAATTCGTAAAATTTGAAGAGATTCAGCTCCTTCAAACTTCTACACCACTAAAATCAAATAAAATATAATTTCAATTAAGATTTTCCTTCACGTAATGGCTCAAGCTAATTAGTGATCTAAAGCCAGTAATCAGTGGTCGCTTAAGCTAATTAGCGGCCAAAAGCCAAAATAAAAGTCAAAATAAGTTGGAGGGCTAAATTTTAATTATATATATATTTATCTTAGATTCAAGTTATTTCTTTCTTTTTAATAAAGAAAGTTTTATTATCTTTTTTATGATCTTAAACTAAAGATATATATGTATATATATCAAAATATTTTTTAATCTTATGGTCTCAAACATATCACGTGGAAGTTAAATTTAAAAATCGATCCATAAAAATGAAACATTTTTTAATGTTTCAAAACAAATTAAAACATTCTTTATTCTTTTTTATTAAAAAAAGCTCAAGATAATTTTATTATTACAAAAAATTAGATCATTCGATTTTGAAGGCCTAAGGCACACGTCTCCTGCACGTAATTGCAATATAACGGTACACATGAAATTGCATAATTGAGTAACAAACTTGCAAATTCAAACCAAATTCTTGGATGTTGCTCCCTTTCATATTCGGAAATACAAGTTTCTATAATGGTAACTTTGATGGTATACATTTTAAAGGACATCCTTCCCAAGACAACCATCTGAGCTCCTTGGACAATAGCTCAAAATCTCCACTAACATGTAAGTCGTCGGTTTTAAGCAACCTTTAGGGGTCGTTTGATACATGTATTAAAAAAATAATGCATGCATTGGCCTTGTGTATTAGTAGCACCTTGTTTGGTACTTTTTCCAACTTATGTATAATTAATGTTTGCATTAGTTTTACACTCTATTGTGTGTTAAGGTGTGTATTGTTAATACCATGGATTTCTAGGGGTAGTCCACAGTACATTTGGACATTGATTTACCCCTGCTTGTGTTCTGTTTTGGTCTGGACTCTGAGATTGATGCATTATTAGTGAGTCATTTGACATTCTAGCTTCTATTTGTTTAATTTCTTTCGCGGTCTTTCAATTTGGATCATCATATCCGTATGGATTTGTTGCATTTGAGCATGTTTGATGAAAATGCCCCACCTTGTAGGTAAGGGTGGCATGTCTTGTATGATGATGGTTTCACATTATACTAGTACAGTCAAACCTCGTTACAGTAGCAACATTTCACTGAAAATTTCATGATTGATATAGTATGAGGTGCTGAAAATTACAATATGTAGTTTGCTTGTCAACTTTTTGTCAGCTTAAAAATTTATATCAACCCAAATCAAACATCTATCTTTGTGGGTTGGGACTTGGGAGTATAAGAATTATCCACAACTGCCGGGAAAGAAGTAACATTACCATGTTGATCTAAATATAACAGATGTACTCCAATCTTCTTTATTATGCCTCTGTCACTGCCATCCTCTACTCTTAGCTGTTCCCCGCCTTTGATGATGTCCAGGTCATTAAAAGGTCTACCATTTGAGAAAGAGACATAATATACACATGATACTTCTCCCTGACTCTCAGGTATATAGAAACTCCAAGTCAAGAAAAAATCTGAAGGCTGTCCAATAGTAATATCAAACTCTTGAAGACGGTTGGTTACATTGCAAAAGTGGGAAACAAACCAGAGAACCATTCCGAAGAAGTTATACTCATTATTCTGTACTGTGGGCATAGTCAAACAAATAGATGAAGCTGTTACTTTATTGTTGCACCAATCTGGAATCTCATTGCTTTCGACATAAATTTGTAACTGCAGCTTCATCAAACATATTAATAAAGAAAAATATCATTAATAATGTGATATGAGAGAGAAGAAGAGGGACTAAACCTTAATATCTGGATATTTTATAGACGGAATTGATAGAGCAATGGCACTAAAGAAGCCTTCATTGAATGGATTCTGCAGGGAAGTACAATCAATCACGTCGATCATCTTTATTGACGGGAGGTAGTCCAACCCTGTAATCTTGACCAGTTTTTGGCAATTACTAAGATAAAGATTTTCAAGGTACTCTAAATTTGATAGTGATGGGAGTGTTTGAAGATTCTTACAATCATTCAAAACCAACGAAATCAACAATGGTAAATTGAAAAAATCAAAGGGTAGATAGAGGAAATTGTTGCTCCTCAAATCTAAAAAACGTAAGTTGGATAATCTTCCAATATCTCTAGGAAGATCATGTTCGGAGTAACCAAAATATGGAAGGCTTAAATGAAAAATAAAAATTGGCAAGGATTCTATGCGGCGGGCTCTTCTTCTTCCAGAAAAACTCCTTTTGGCCTCTAAATTCGACTTCCCACTTGCAAATGTTCAAGATCTCTTAGCATTTCAACAGATACTGGCAATTGATTTATACCTGTATCCCGTGCATGAAGAATTACTAGGTTTTGCATATCTCCAATGTCAGCTGGCAGTGTTTGTAAAGACAAGCAGTATTAATGCACAAGTATTCAAGGGATTTTAGCTGGCATATGCTGCTCGGAAGATCCGTAATCTTTTTGCAACCACTCAATTGAAGATGAATTAGTTTTCCCAAATTTCCTATTGATGGATGGATCTTCTTTAGACTTGAGCAATTCTCAAACGACAAAATCTTGAGACTTCTTGAACCCCTGAAGTTTGGAGTACTTCTGAGGCGCTTGCAATCAGAGAGATTCAGCTCCTTCAAACTTCTACAACACTAAAAAGTAAACAAAATATAATTTCAATGAACATTTCCCTTCACGTAATTGCGATATAACAATACACATGAAATTGCAAAATTGAGTAATGAACCTGCAAATTCAAACCAAAGTCTTGGACATCGCTCCCTTCCATATTCAGAATTACAAGTTTTTCAGCTGGAAAATTTGATGGTATATATTTTAAAGGACATCCTTTCCAAGACAACCATCTGAGCTCCTTGGACAATAGCTCAAAATATCCACTAATATATAAGTCGTCGATTTTAAGCACCCTAAGTTTATTCATTTTCTGAAATGCTTTGGTGCTCAGCTTCACACCCTTTAATGCCCGTCGTTCTACCACCAGTACTTCTACATTTTCGGAACCCTGTAATTCAGTAAAAAGAGAAAACACCATGTTAAGCATAAGAAATTAAGAGAGAGAAATGTTTTATAGATACAAATTAAAGGTCAATCAAAGAGAACAAAAGTTATCTACCAAGAAATTAAATTTATGTAATTGTTAAATAGCTGAATTTTAGTTGATAACTTTGTCTTTGACTCATTTCAAGTACATAGTGGTTATCAAACAACTAGAGATAATTTACTAGCCAGAGAAGTATTGAGCACAAATGAAATGAGTTTTTGTGGTGAAAACTTAAATTATAAGCAAATGTATATCAAACAAAGATGATACGAATTTACTGACTTTATTTCCTTGTAGAACATCACGGACTTCTTGAGGGTTGAACAATCTACTCCGTTTCCCCGAGTCTCGAGGTGATTCCAAGCGAACAATTTCTCTTCCCATATCCCGCACTAGATCATGCATCACCAAATAACGGCAATCCCTTTGGAGCAAGTTCCTTTGGACTAAGGTCGAAATTGCACTTTCAGTATAAAAACCACACGCATTTAATGTTTTGGTAACTTCATCCTCATAACATCCATGGAAGGCGCATGTTATATCAAGGAAAACACTCCGAGTATTGTCATCAAGTCCATCAAAGCTTATCTGGAGAATCTTTTGAATATCACAATGAGGAATTGCTCTTAATTTTTTGAACTCGTATCTCCATTCTTCAATGGATCTCCCTTGGAAATGTGACCCTAATGTCACAAGAGCTAATGGTAATCCACCTGAATATTTTATTATCTCGTGTGCCAGCTCATCGTGTTCTTGTGGTGGAGAAAAACTGTTGAAAGCATGACGCGAAAAAAGTTGTTGAGCTTCACTGTTATTTAAAAGTTTGGCCTGGTATATCTCACTTGTTGCAAGCCTACATAGCAAATGCTCATCTCGGGTTGTAATAATTATTGCACTACCAGAGTTAAACCAACTTCTTTCTCTTGTTAAGGATTCTAATTGACTTGTATGATCCACGTCATCAAGAACAATTAGAACCTTCTTTGACCCAAGTCTTGCTTTGATGAGATTAACACCTTCAGCAACACTATCAACTTCGAATTCCTTAGTTTTGAGGATTTGATTAAGTAGTTTCTCTTGAAGTTTGACTAGACCGAATTCTTCAGTTTTTGATCTCACGTCTGAGAGGAAGCAACTACCATCAAACCACTGAAAGATTCGATTGTAGATAGCTTTTGCCAGAGTTGTTTTTCCAATTCCACCAACGCCACATATACCAACCATACGAACTTCATGCTCACAACCACTTTGCAGTAACAACTCTATATGTTTGATAGAAGAATCTAATCCAATTGGGTAATGAGCAACATCTAGAGGTGTCTGGTTGACCTCTTGCAGAACTTGTTTTATAATACTTTCAATAAACTTTGATTCATGCCTACAGTTTTATAGCAACAACAAAAGTTAGAAGTAAAAAACAAGCAAAACAATACTTTGATATTTGATAACATCTGATGAACAAAACAAAATCAATAGCCAACAGATAACAGGGACTCCAGGTTAGAGAACAGAATTTATTTATACATATTGATATTTTTTATGCTATTAGTAAATTCTGAACTACATTTAACACGTTAATTGCTGTTATTTTACCAGATCATCGATTATTACTATGTACTCTGTTAGTTTGATTGGGCACTGAGTTTTAAGAAATATTGATAGACTTTGCAATGTTTCGAAACTAAGCAATCTTAAATTCATAAATCAATAATTAAATTGAGAAATATTACCCATCAACAATATTTCGCAAATCCCATCCAGATAAATTTGCAGCTTCAGTGAGTGCTGCTTTCCACTTCTCCACTCTTTCAGCTCCAACTAATAGCTCCTTGTGTTTTGCCAAAGCTTCGCCAAAGGATCCAGTTTGCTTTCGCACTTGAGAAGGATCAACATCATAGAAAATAGGCAAAACTACCTGATTTAACCTCGCTCTGCAATCGAGAATTTTGACAAGTTCATCAAGACACCAACTAGAGGTAGCATAATTTTTGGAGAAAACAACAATGGCAATTCTAGATCGTTCAATCGCTTTTTCAAGTTTGTTTGAAATGACGTCTCCCTTTCTCAATTCCTCATCATCTATGTAAGTATTAACTCCAACTTGACATAATCGGAAATAAAGATGACTTGTGAAGTTTTTGCGAGTATCTTCACCTCTGAAACTCAGAAACACATCATGGGAAGAAGTAGAAAATGATTCTCGTTGAGTATTCATGGATGAACCAATAAAGCTCAATGTATAGCAGAATTATAATATTAGATGTAACACTTATGCAAGTAAGAAATTTAATTTGTTTACTCTCAGTCTCAGTTCATTTATAACGATATACTTTCATTAACAGTAAATAAAATAACAATATTACGGTTACACACAAAGTGAATAATTTATTGCAGAACAAATATACTAGTATTGCAACTTGGACTTCAAAATTTTATGACTTCTGACTTTTCCTCTTTTCTTTTATTTTTTATATATAAAATAATACAAGAATTATGTCATGATGTTTCTATTAAGATTATGATATTTTGGTATTGCCTCATCTTTCTTCTCTTTCACTTTAATTCCCTTTTTAATATGTTCTTTTACTCTAAGTTACTCGAATTTTTCAAAAATAATAATTTTTTATTTTTATTATTGTTTTTTTTGGTTAATTTTTCACTTGCTATTCAAACAACATTGAAACTCGATTAAATTCAAATTTGTACCAAAAAATTTCACATTAGAGGTAAAACGTTTCCTAAAAAAGGATCTTTATATCGGGGGAACTCAAATCCGAAATTCTGATTAAGGATAAAGGAGTACTTGCTATTGTACCACAAACCTTGTTGATCCCAAGTAAGAAATTTAATTTGCTATTGGAACGCTCGTTCATTTTAATTTGTCAAGTGTGATGACACACATTCATTAGCAATAAATAAAATGATAATATTACGATAAGACGGGGTGAGTAATCTAATACTTTCTATGTCTCATTAGTTGATCACTTTTCATTTTGTATGGTGCTTAAAAAATCATAAAAACGAAGATAATTTTATCAATTCACTTTTTCAAAAAATTAGGATTTTTTTTTTATAAATAAATACGAATACTTTTAAAAAGAATGAATTACAATGATAATATAGAAATTATTAATAGTACTTAATTCTATTTTCAACCAAATTCCTAATTGATTCTTTGCAATTAATTTATTACATAAACAAATATATTGCTTACTTATCTTATCATAAAAATACACGCTATTTACCTCCTGATCTTTCTTATCCTTCACTTTTTTTTTCTGCTTTTTGAATATTTTCTTATAATATAAGTTCTTCTTTTTGAATCGTCTAACCAGTAGTTGACTTAGAGACATTCTTTTATAGAGATTTTACGTAATTGACATCAACAAGTGGGCGTTTAGTCATGAAAATCAAATTAATATTATTTGGAATTTCTTTTAACATCTCAAGAACTAGTCAAAGCAAGGACATAAATCTCAATTCACAAAGTATATACTCTTTTCGTCCCTTTTTTATTCATTAGATTTTGACTTGACACGTCTGTTAAAAAAATAAATATTGATATATAGTGAGTTTATCATTTTACCTTATTAATTGATAGAATCTTAAATATATTTACTCATTATATTTTTCAAAAACATTAATTTGATGTTACTAAATTAAGGTGTAAATTAAACAAGAGAAACACAAGGCATTACAAAGCATTAATTCATAAATGAACAATCTAATTAATTAATTAATTAATTAATTATAAATAATATTTAATTAAGAAGATGAAATGTGAGTCCTCGAAGATGATGATGAGACTACATCAATTGCACAACCCAATGGCCATGCTGCTTCCACACGATTATTTTTGTAATTAATATCATGCACCAATGTAATCTCTCTATGAGGATTCAAACCTGAAAAATAATCCAAAATAAATAAATTAACTAAAATCTATTTATTTCACTTTTTATACAAATTTATCCTTTTTTAGTTTGTGTATAAAAGAGAAACTTTCTACTATATTTTAACTTTTAACTTTACATATCTAATGGCGGAGCCAGAAACTTCTTAAAGGGTGTCCAGAAATAGTAACTTGTAATATTAAAGGTGTCCAAAATAAGTTATTTAATCATTTCATATATCATTTTACTTGTATATACGCTAATTTTTTCGACAAAGGATGTCCAATTGAACACCCTTGAATTGACAGAATGTGACTACGCCACTGTACATACCATGTGACATATTTCACTACAAGAATCAAAAGGTATTTTATACGTTATACACATTCGATCACATAAAATGATACGGAGAGAGTATAACAATAAAGTCAATAAACTTTACCTCCTCTAACAACAAAGCCCACCCATATATCAAGCTAAACATATTATTATAACGATCATGTAGTAACATTGAGTAACTTTATTGTTACTGCTCTCATCCTCTATAATAGCATTTCATTATAGCAATCAGGTCTATTATAGACTTGATTTTTATGTGATGTTATATGTTTTTTATAATAGCAAAAAATATTTAAACAAACGACATCGTTATACCAAAACTTACCAAATCCAGCCACAAGTAAAGAGAATTGGTAAATCATATCCATGCAAAGATATGGGAGATCTTTACTATCCACATTAGGAAACACATATTTTACTTCTTCAGCTTTTAACTTGCAAGCAATCTTGGCTGCATTTAGGTATTGTATTGGCTTAGCTTTACCAGATGATGCTTTTGGATCAACAATATTAACCTGTAATATAATAACTCATGTTACAATAATGAACTCAATAATATAACGTGTTCTTTATCTTGGCCTCTGCTGATATTTATGTTACGTTCTTCAACTTTGGGAATTAAGAATTGATGAATAATTATATATGTATTACCTCAGAAGCCATATCAAAGAAAAATGATGAAATATATATATTCTTGATAGCATCAAGACCTCCACCACTCCATACACCATTAAAGGTACAAGTATTGTATTTGCATGGTGCATTTAACTTAAGTGTTTTCAACACAATTGCCTTGCATTTTCTTAAACTTGAACCATTTGGTAAAGGTGAAGCTTTGTATGCTACTCCCCCATATGTGTAGTAACCTTCAAATAAATTAGTATATATTATGGTCAAATTTGTAATGAGATAATTTGAATTAACATAAATATCTATATTTTTTTCGAAAATTACCTCTACAAATTAGGAGTCATGTCTACGTATACTTGTCAAATTTCACTAGATATGTTATTGTAATATGATTAGTTTTAAACAATAAATCTTAAAACTTTATGCCTATTTAAACGGTGTATATTTAAATATTTATGTACCATTAGTTCCCTTCAAAATGCATGGACTAGTAGAGTTTCTTGAAACTTTAAGGGGTCGTTTGGTAGAGTGTATAAGAATAATGCAAAATAGGGTGCAATAGTAATGCTTGCAGTAGTAGTGCTTGCATTATTAATACTTGCATTAGTTATGCAAGCATTATTTCTTATACATTGTTTGGTTTGATGTATTAGAAATAATAAATCTTGTATAATTTCTATTTGAAAATATATGTTTACAAAAATACCCTTCACACTTTATTTATTTTTACACTTTCTTGCAAGTTGCAACAAAGTCATTTGCTAAAACATCATTAACTCCTCTTCTTCTTCTTTTATTTTTTTTCAAATATAATATTAAATAGTTTTACTATTTGAGTCAAAATATTTTTGTGAAAAGTTGGAAAAGAATTTTTTTTTATCAAATTTATCGCCACAATAGTAATTTTTCTTATTAAATTATGTTGAAATTAGATTATTATGTTTTTACAAAAAATATATTTAAGAGGTCATAAAGTCTATTAAAACACCAATAAATTAAAAGACATAGAAAAATAAATGAAAATAAAAACACATGACAACAAAGAAAATTAAAAGAAAAGAAAATGTTAGGAAATGTTTAAAAAAGGCTTTGAGGATAGTTTTGTAATTATTTAATCTAATGCAAGTTTTAAATATAATGCATTGCATAATATTTTTATAAAAAAAATTGTTTGAAAAATTACCCTCCACAAATATGGTGGAAAGGATATAAAAAAAAAAATATTTAAGGCCAATTGTGTCTTTTATAATGTTAATACATGCATTAGAACCCATTGCATTACTAATGCATAGAAATAGATGGTATTAGTAATACACTCTTGAATACACAATAGAGTGTATTACTAATGCATGCATTAGTTATGCATAGGTTAGACAAGTGTACCAAACAAGGTACTACTAATACATCAAGTTAATGCATGCATTATTTTCTCTAATACACTCTACCAAACGACCCCTAAGAATTTCAGCTCTTGACGCTAGTAAACCATAGTTCAAATAACTGCAAAAAAAAAAAAGTTAAATAATTTTACATATAGCAACAGAGTCAGAATTTTAATACTTTCTTCGTTTAAAAAATGATGGTCTAGTCTGACTTGAAATGGAGTTTAAAAAAATAAAAAAGACTTTAATTTTATGATTCTAAATTAAAGTTATGTCAAATGTATCAAAATATCCTTTAATCTTGTGGTCTTACACATGTCAGTGAAAAGTTAAAACTAAAGTGTTGTCAAAGAAGGAAAAAGGTCTTTTTTTTTTAAAAAAGACTAAAAAGGAAATAGAATTTTTTTTTTAAACGGAGAGACTATATAAAAGAAGTAAATGTAGGAAGAATTCAAAAGATTTAAAAGTAATTTTACCTATGAACATAAAGGTAATAATTAGCTCCCATGAGGGATTTTTGCAACACATAATTCTCTCCATCTAAATTTATTGGGGCTTTTTCTGAATTTTCCTTTGATAAAGCAAAAGCCATTTGTACTGATCCACCCCCAAGATCTATAGTAGCTACTGTATTTTGGTAGCTTTTACCCAAAGTTTTTAATAAATAGTTCAACCCAACCTGCAAAAAAATAATTATTGAAAAAAGCAAGCAAACATGTTAAGAATTATATGATTAAAAGTAAATAAAAGTGTCTTTTCTTTAAATTTAAAGTTCAAGATTTTAGATGAAACGGTCTTAAAACTCAAGACTCTTATAAGTATTGAGATCGAATCTCACTGTTGTCCGTCACCAAGAAAAAATTGATATATATGTGGTTGGTCTATGAAAGAAAAATAGGCTCGCACGGGAATAGACATGTTAAAAATGTGATTAAGTGAGTAAAAACATGTTCTCTTTATGATCGCATAATTCAACACAACAAAATGAAGAAGTAAATTATTATTATTCCTATCGATAAAGTGATCAAAAGGTGGAAAAGGGACATTTTTTGTGTGTTTTTTCACACGATGTTTATTAATCTTGCTTTATAGTTTGACTAATCTAAATTTTTATATATATTTTTGTTACTTTGAAAGTAAAAAACGCTTTGAATTAAAGACAATTTCATATCCCGAGCTCAACGGAGAAAATACTTACCCAAAGATAAGAACCTTCTTGAGTTCCACTAAGGATAGAAACCCATTCATCCTTGTATTCAAATATGCTTTCATTCTTCAGCATATTTCTCACCTTTGAAAAATATTAATTAACATAATAACACAAATAATTACCAAACAATTAATTAAGTTAGTGGCATTTATAATTACAATTATAGCCAGAAAAAAAAAGTAATTAGAATTGTACCGATTGCATAATTCTTTCTGCAGCATTGCCTTTTAATATTCTTAAGCCTGCAGTTGCCTGTATTATTAACCATTAAGATAACAATTTTGATAAGATAAGAATATTTAGTAAATATTTTATCTTTTAAGTTAATTATTTCTATTTTAATTAAACTTATTCATTCTTATTTTCCCCTGTATTTATCATTGTGAATGTATTTTTGTTCTTTACAAAATTAACTAAGTATTTTCCGAGTTAATAAATAGCTTATAACAACAACATATTCAGTGAAATTCTACGAGTGAGGTCTATGGAGGATATAATATACGCATATGTTATTACTACCTCGAAAGTGTAGAAAGACTATTTCCGAAAATCCTCGGCTCAAATTCAACAAATCTAAATCGTGTATAACAATCGATTACGTTATACTGATAGTGTAAAAATTACAATACTAACCCCAAGTTCCACAGGTGTATCAGGGTGCAAGTTTATAGGAATAACACTTTCAGCTTTTAATAGAAGAGGCTCTAATGATTTGGCAGCTGCCTTTGGATCATTTTCATATGAACTCAACCCTGGTTTAACCTGAATTTTTTGTTACAAATCTAAATTAATCAAAGTTCAAACGGAGAAATATTAAACACTGAATGAGAAATAAAAATAAATAAACATAATCCATATTTCGTTGTGTATTAAATCCTAAGCTATTTTTTCACATCTGAATATTTTGAAATACGTTAAATTAATTTGTCAAAACGACTAATATTTGAAATCGAAATAACGTACCTTATCAAAAACTTCAAGACCATATTCACCAATAGGAAGTAAATCCAAATTTTGACTAAAACGAAAAACATGAACTCTACTTCCACTGCTTCCAGCATCAAATATTACTGCATAATAACTATCTGTTTGGTTGCTCAGTAAATTTCTCCCTATATGAGAATGTCCATCACTTGATTTCACACAATTTAGCAGAACAACCAAACAGGTCATAAGAATAAGTGAACTATTTTTCTTCATCTGAACCAATTAACTTGTCTAGTGAAATTCTGCAGCTTTACAATAACAAAGGAAAAATTAATATCCCTCGTGAAACGAAGATTGCTCAAGATCATATAAGAAGATATCAGTTTATTCTAAACTTGTGAGATGTGATTCTTATTAGCACCAAACATGCCCCGAAGTAGGATATATTATATATGAAGCGTGAATAATATAATAGGAAAGTCCAACCTCGGGCAAATAAAAAGTAGAGATAGATATTGATCATGACGATGTGACTTACTTTTCTTTTTATTCAGTCCCAAAAAGAATGACATCTTTCTATATTAAGCAACAATTTGACTATAAAATGTCTATTTGACCTTTAATGAAATGATTTACAGTCACACAAATTTCTATCATTCATTTTAGACCACAAGTTTTAAAGTCTTTATTTCTTTCTTAAACTTCGTATCGAGTCAAACTACCTCACATAAAATGAGACGGAGGGAGTATAACTTTCTCGATATACTCCACTGAAAAATGTCTTAGTCACTATTTCTATAAATATTTTGAGAGAAGAAAAATAATGCTAGTGAAATACCATATGTCTAGTGACTATTTCTATAAATAGGTTTTCAGTATTTCAATGAGAACCTGTTTTACACCATATAATTTCCTAGTGAGCTGTTCAATGAATAAAAATCATATTTTACTATATAAAATTTCTTTTGATTCATGGTAAGAAAAACCTCTATCTTTAGTAGTGTGATCGGACCTAACTCCATAAAATTAAGTCAATTTATGAAGTGAAAATTGTTGGTGACCATAAATCAAGAAAAAAACAGCAAACAAGCTTATAATATCCAAGGGGAATGCTAGATAATAAATACAAAAAAAAAAATGTAACCAAAAAAATGTATATAAATGATAA
Source organism: Solanum lycopersicoides (assembly GCA_022817965.1). Taxonomy (NCBI): domain Eukaryota; kingdom Viridiplantae; phylum Streptophyta; class Magnoliopsida; order Solanales; family Solanaceae; genus Solanum; species Solanum lycopersicoides. The sequence goes on along the minus strand of CM040626.1, from coordinate 109,727,585 downwards.
AATTCATAGTAATACCTGGACTATGGATTTAAGGTTGTTAGAAGTTTTAGAATTATGAAATGTCAAAGGCAAACATGAGTGGTTTTATAGAGTTAAATAATAATCTCTGTTTGTGGAATCCAACAAATTTGACTAAGGAAAGTATAACGTGAAACGTGTCCTAATTCTACTGGCCCAACTGCTAATCTTTGTTTTTTAATAACTCTAATCAATATGAAACACATGGGAATCAAGATTGGGAAACTTTTTACTTAAAAGTTGTTAATACCTGATTAACATGGTCTCGATGGCCAAAAAATTTGATCAGAATGTGGTTAGAAAATTAAAAAAAAAAAAAATTAAATTTTAAAATAATATAATCTTTTTCCATTTTTTAATTAAAAAATATTAAAATTAAAATGATAAAAACATTTAAAAAGATAAAATAATATAAGTAAAATGTTGTTCTGGCCAAAAGGACTTTCCCGTATATTATTATTATTATACTAAGCATGCGATTCATGTAATGGAATCAAGATTGGAATTTTTTTTACTTAAAAGTATCTGTCATGAATCATGATTAATCTTCAGATGCCCAGTATGTATGATCATTTAAAGGAAAGATATATTATCGTTTCAATTTATTTGACTTATTTTAGATTTTTTTAGTTTGTTTTTTATAAAAGTGACTTTCTTTTTTAAAAAATAATTTTTTATATATATTTTAACATTATAAAAAATAAATTAAAAAGATGTTGACACACTCTATATAACTTCATCTTTAAATTAAGATTAGAAGATTCAAAAGAAAATTTACTCATTTAAATTCGTATCAAATCAAAATGGAATAATAAATTTAAAGGGATGAAGTAATTAGAAAATTTGAAAATGCTTTTATGATTTCTCGGTGATTGACCGTTTAATGAAAGTCATGTCGAATTATAATGTGACAAATTCATATGTGAAGCAAAGGATGAAGTTAAAGAAGGGACACATTTGTCTCCTCAAATTATTTATGTTATTTAAATTATATATATAACATCCAAAATTGGACGCACTGATATTAACGAAATTCAAATTAAAAAGCAGATTTATGTATTATGTTCATCTTTTGTTTGGTAATAAGCATGGTTAATGATAAAATTGCTCTTAATGCACCATACCAAACTAATTTCAACATATTCAATATTATTTTTATGCACTCTACCAAACGAATTATAAATTCAACTTGATGTTAGTATATTATTAAACAATTGAACGGTTGCTTTCTTATTTCTTTGGATTTTGGCAGGTGAAAGTTAGGCTTCAAACGACCAACATAGAAAATTTGGTGGTGGTGTGTGGCCATGGGATTTCCTTTCCACCAAATAGAGACTTTGAGGTTAATCCCGCTAGTAATATTGTTCGCTTTTTGCCTTAGGCTTGCGTGGATTTAAAGTGTGTCACTATAAGGTCAGCTTACTTATATACCCAACATTACTCGTATGTTGACATGGGACTCTTACCTAAGTTTGCATTCAAGAAACAAAAATCATAACCAAAAGGCACATGAAGGTTACTTAAACACACCACCAACCATAACTCAAATATTATTAAAAACATTTTGGTCTTTCTTTCAAATGAGACCATTTTTTTCAGCATAACATGCCAACTTCCACACAAATATATCCCAAACAATAATCAAAACACTATCATCCTAAACAAACTCAAAATATTGAAAGCAAAATAATAATGCCGCGACGATATTGTTCCATTGTCAAATTGTCTTCCCTCAGTACCTGTAGTGAGCAGGCTTGTAAGGACCCTCAACTGGTACGCTAATGTAGTCGGCTTGATCCTTGGTAAGTTTTGTAAGCTTGGCTCCGAGCTTTCCAAGATGAAGGGCAGCAACCTTCTCGTCAAGGTGCTTTGGCAAGACGTACACCTTCTTCTCGTATTTACCACTGCTCTTCTCATTCCACCACTCGAGTTGGGCAATGACTTGGTTAGTGAAAGAGCAAGACATCACAAAACTGGGGTGTCCTGTGGCACATCCCAAGTTCATGAGACGACCCTCGGCCAAGACAATGATGCCACTGTTGGTGTCTGGGAAGACCCATCTGTCGGTTTGAGGCTTGATTGTGATCCTCTTCACACCAGGGAAGGTCTCAAGACCATGCATGTCGATTTCGTTGTCAAAGTGACCAATGTTGCAGACAATAGCATTGTTCTTCATCTTCCTCATGTGGTCAACCATGATGATGTCCTTGTTACCGGTGGTGGTCACAAAGATATCAACCTCAGAAACAACATCCTCAAGAGGAAGAACCTGGAGGCCTTCCATGGTAGCCTGGAGAGCACAGATTGGGTCAATCTCAGTCACAATAACACGGGCACCAGCTTGTTTCATGGCAGCAGCACATCCCTTGCCGACATCTCCATAACCAGCAACAAGAGCAACCTTTCCAGCAATCATAACATCAGTAGCCCTCATGAGACCATCGGGAAGTGAGTGGCGGCATCCATACAAGTTGTCAAACTGAAACATCAAAAGAATCAATACAAATATCATTCTATAAGCTAACATTATATAATATCTAAACAAGATCTACAACAACAAGCATCTTAATTGATCTTTACTAGCTACCAAGTCTTTTCGCAAAATGAATCAGGCTTCCATTAGCCAATTACAGGACATTTAAGTATCCATATCTAACCTAATCATAGCTGCAACTCATCCACAAATTATTATGTGGAAAATTGTATCAAAGATCAGACATTTAAGTAACCATCTACTATCAGCTTAACAAGAAAGATCAAATGAAATATGTTCCTAGTATAATTCAAGTTACAATCTTCCAAATGGTGAACTTTAAGCTACTAAAGTCCACTAAGGCAAATAATCCCTTCCATCAACCAAACAAACCACATGAGTAATGAAACAAATCAAAACTGATCATAGCTTTAAGTTCAAGTATGATTCCTCTGTATAAGATCCAAGAAAAGATATAAACTATTCATATAAGATCTGTATTTCAAACAGTAATTCACACAACAAATCTGCAGAGATCTGAAATACAATGGAAAAAAACAGAGTAAGCAAAACATACATACCTTGCTCTTGGTAACAGAGTCATTAACATTAATAGCAGGGAAAAGCAAAGTTCCATTAGCCTGCATTTGGTAAAGCCTCTTAACACCAGTGGTAGTTTCCTCAGAAACACCAACAAGTCTCTCTTTCATCTTAGTGTATTTTAAAGGATCAGTCTTTAAACTCTCTTTAATAATAGTAAGCACAAGTTGAAACTCAACATTATCAGTAGAACTAGGATCTGGGATAGTTCCATTCTTAGCAAACTCCTCTTCAGCCTTAACACCCTCATGAATCAAGAGTGTAGCATCACCTCCATCATCAACAATCAGATCAGGACCACCACCTGGACCCCAATCAAGTGCCCTCTCAGTACACCACCAGTACTCCTGCAAAGTCTCACCTTTCCAGGCAAAAACAGCAGCACTGTCACGTGCAATGGCTGCTGCAGCATGATCCTGAGTTGAGAAGATGTTGCAAGAACACCATCTAACTTCAGCACCCAAAGCAGTTAGGGTTTCAATAAGGACAGCAGTTTGGATAGTCATATGCAGAGATCCAGTGATCTTTGCACCTTTAAAGGGCTGTGAAGGGCCAAATTCAGTACGGGAAGCCATGAGACCAGGCATTTCAACTTCGGCAAGCTCAATTTCAAGCCTGCCGAAGTCAGCCTGGGACATGTCCTTCACCTTGTACTCGCGGCCAGAGGTGGTCTTCTCAACAAGTAGAGCCATGGGTAAGGCGAGTATAGACGAAAAACTGAGAGAAAATGGGAGAATTTGAGATGAAATTGAGAGAAAGAGGCGATTTTCTTTTCTTCCTTTGGGTTTTAAGGAAGAAGAAGAGTGTTGCAAGGAATAAGGGAAGGAAGTGATTGGTATAAATAGGCTTCTTTGATAGAAATGGACGGTCAAGATTTGTTCAGATCTGAAAATTTGATTGGATTAAATTGAGGTTTGGTAGACCTACAAATTTGATAAATAAAAAATATCTAAAATCTTGATTGGATGAATGTATTTTCTTTTCAAAATTGGAAGTGCTTAGTTTAATTTTTCATTAAGGTGATGTTTTAAATTTATTTCTAGGGGTTTGGTTGGTTGGTTGGTAGCGAAGATGGATGACAAAGTTATTTTAGATTGAAATACTTTTATAAGATAAGTAGTTTTGTTGTATATACGAGACGAAGAATATGGTGCAGTAAATGAAGTTGTTTCTCCTAAAATCATAAGTCTTATGGTCGAGTCCTCAGTATATGAAAGATCATTGATAGAGATCGTTTCTTTTTAAATGAGAGTTTCACCTGGTCTGAATCTGAACTAGTCAAATTTTATATGAATATCAGACTTCAAATTAAAAAAAATAGATGATGTAGTATATTTTTTCTCGAATTATTAGCCCTTTCCATTTTTCACTTACAAATTTCAAATTTTAAGCTTTTGATTAAGGGCGGAGACCGGAGAGAGATTTCTATATATTAATCCTTCAACAATAATTCTCTTTATATTAAAACCCCTCATCATTTAGTTGGCATTGTTTTTAGGTAAAATGGGTGTGTACTTGACGCACGCGTAGTTATGTGACGATGGGGCTTTTTAACATTTTCATTTTTAAAGTATACGAGGTTTAGATATATAACTCGTGAAAGTATGATAGTTTAGGTCTTTTTAACCTATTCATTCTAAATACGATTTGTTTATATTTGTCTTACATTTAGCAATTGATCCATGAAGCCTGAAGATTTTTATTGTTGTTTTGTGTAGAATTTGTACATAATGGAAAGATATATTTGTGATAAAGATACTAATGATAGTTCATGAACCAAATTATAACATTGTATTTTATGGATTAATGCAATGATTAATTTTTTTTTCTCTCAAATGTAACATATTTAGGAAAACAAACATTACCTTAAAAAAAATTAATTAAAATGTAACTATTCTTGGCAATCAGTCTAGGTATAATTAAGAAAAATTGTCCACAAGAAATATTGAACAATGTTTGAGCACAACTAAAATGAGTCTCAAAAACTTCTCAAACTTCTGGTTAGAAAGGTTCGATTTTAAAATCGTACGTTGAGCCTCCACCTTATACGTTTTAGAGATAAATGAATATGAACTATGCTCACAAGAACTTCCTTTTTATATGTAGAAACTTTGACATGTTTACTTGTCGCATGCTATTATTCATGTTTCAAATATGTGATTCATCGAGTGACTTCTTTTTCACCATACTATATAAACAGTCGATTGAATTGAAATTAAAAACAATAAA
>CM040626.1:109705845-109722240 GCA_022817965.1 Solanum lycopersicoides | reverse complement strand
TCACAATATATAATTTATGAATAAGATAACAAGTGTCAGCAATCTAGACTCTAAGCAATCAAATGTATCTTCAATTGTGTCACTTTCCAAAGACTTCAAACCTAATATTTTATACTCCACCATTCACGGCATAGGCCAAGAAAAAATGCGTAATTTTCTAGATTTAATTTTCTTAAAATATATACTATATGCATTTTTTTTAAAATATTCTCTCCTCTATAATATAATAAAAAAAAAAAAAACAAAATTGGGTTTTTTGGAAGGGGGAAAAAAAAAAAAAGGGGAAAGTGTGGTAATATGCTTATATGTATAGATTTGGCCTTTGGCTGTGAATGTAAGTGTTGAGACTGATATATTTAAAGAATTTATCAATCAATTAATTGAGTATTCCAAATCTGTAAATACAAATAACTACATCTATAGATAGTATATATTTCCATTTTATTTTTTAATTCAAGATCAGATCCCTCTGTTTCAAAAGATTTTTTTTATCTTTAAAATTTCGGCTTAAAATTAAAATATATTCGAAATAATAAAAATCAAATACTATTCGTACAAAACAACTAATAAATATTGTAGTCCACTTAAAATTTGTGTGTAAAAGAAAATGTGGTGGGAGTGAGTGGCAGGTAAGCAGACAAAAAAATATATTCTGTTAGTTCTTTATTTACATCTCGGACCATTTTCGTTTTTTTATTAATTGTCTTGTTTTTGTTCCTAATTTTATTCATTCCTTTTTTTCTCTTTAAAAGAAAATTTTTGCGTTAATTATGCTTAGATTTTCTTCCTTGTATAACTCCGACCTTTTATATTATGAGTTGTTGTGTCGTACCATCAAAAAATTTTCTCTAGATCAAATCACAAGCGGTTGTAAAATGATTAGTTAAGAACTTTTTTAAGAACCATTGTCCAGAGTCATAGAATAGCAAATTAAAAGATACCAGAAACCAAATATAAAAATTAAAGATTGTATTTTTTTATTTATATGTTTAAAATGAAATAATAGTGTAACAACTTTAATGATGGTATTTTTCTGAAAAAATTCCCAGATTCAAATTAGCTCTATCTTTGCATCATCGAGATGTTCATATATATCTGTAAATTTTTGAAATGTATATAATATGACTGTGAACTACTAATATGTTTAATTACATAGTTTATAAATATTATAACATTTATTTTCATATAACGAACAACATATGTTTGAAGAATACAGGCAAAAGTCTACAAATTTTACGAACTTGGCTCTGTTTCTCATGAAATGTATCATTATAAATTGGGAATAAGAAAATACCAAACATGATGACAAATGAAAGACTTATTGTTAATGAGAAATACAAATTAGGTCTGAATGTTAGGTAAACAAAACCCGAAGCAAACATGTATTATGTGGTCCACAAATATGTATGAAATATATGAAGGAATCCACTTTAAGAAACAAATGACATTAGCTTTTGGATTGAAGTAAAGGGCTTAGTATACTGGCAAATTGTTTATGAAAAAGCCAGTAACAGATAAGAAACTGAATAATAGTTGAGTAATTAGTCAGTATAGAAAAAGGCATAATAAAACCAAACAAACAGGAAAAAAAAAGGAAATAAACTAAACACAAAAATGAAATATATATTAGTATTTGTTTTCAATTAATATCTGATATTTATATTAAAATTTAATTAATATAATTTATTTCGAGAAAGTCTTATATTGAGGAACAACGATATATTCATTAATCAAAATAAAATAATATTTATCACTCTATCACGATCATATAGTTATCACACACATTTTTTCTGTCAGCTTTTAGTTCTATGATTGGTAAAACAGCCTTTGAGGGTTCATTTGTACTGTCAGCTTTGCTGTCTGAGGTTGGCCAATAGCAATTTTTAGCCGACTATAGAAATTTATATTATTTATATATAATTAAAAGTATCCTTTTAATTCAAGTATTTTAGTAAATAGTGAAGTCTCTCTAGCTTCTTCCTATTTACACTTCTTAATATTTTTTATTTTCCTATTGATAATTCTGACTTCATCGATTTTCCTATTGAAAATTCTGACTTCATCCTTATAAAAATGATCGAAAAGAAGAAAAAGTGGAGACTAAAGATAGCTTCACATGTACATATAGCGCAAAAAGGTTGTTGAGATAGTGAAACTAAATTTCATCTTAAAAGTACAAAAACCCCTTTAATTTTCTTAATTGATTATAACTTCAAAACATACATATTTTGAATGTTAAATTTACTATTCATGAAATATATGTTCATGTGTTATAAGTTGAAGTGGTTATATTTCCTTTTTATTAGTCCATCTAGATTATTAAAAAATAGGAAACGAAATAGAAACATATCACAAATCAAAGAACTAAGTAAAAATATATATGTTTCTACATATACAAGAGGAATATATTCAACGTCATTTCATAATTAGGGTTTAAAGAAAATAACGTCTATCATACCTTATCTTATTCTTACTTTATACAACAGCGAGGTTTTTTTTTTTATTGTTGATAGACCACTTTTTAGATATGTATTAAGCTTATTTCTAAATATACTACTACAATGTTTTAGCATAAAAATAATGTTAAGCTTTTTATAATTAGTTGTACTAGACAAAGAAAAGAAATAATAAAAAAAAAAAAACATCATGCATGATTCATGAGTGGCCGATTAAAATAGTTTAAGTTATTAAATAGTACTTATTTAACGTATTCTTAAAGTTGTATATATCTTTCCTTTAATCATGTGTTAAGTTATCTTTTTACTATTTATTATCTGAAGCTTATGATTATACATCACTTTTTCCTGTCTAAATATTAATACTTTGAGAATCATTATTTTACATACATATTAAAAAAAGAATTATGTCGGACAGCCGCATCATGATTTTTCCAAACGTTTACATCTTTCTTCAAGTGTAAGAGAGTTTGATATGTGTCGATAGCAAAAGTTTAAAAAGAGAAATATTATAACTTTTGAATGAAAATCTTAGAAAATGATAATGTAATTCTAATTATATATGTTGATAGAGAAATTCTTTGTCATGTGAGTAATCTTGTTCGTCAACTATAAATTATGGAATAATGACAGAAATCTCACCTTTAAGTTCTCTTATTACCATTATCTCCTATTAGTTTTACAAATTTTCAAAATTCCTCATTTTCACGCATCAGATTAATACATCAGCGCATCAAATTAATATATCTCGCGTATCAGATTAATGTATCTCGCGCATCAGATTAGTGTGTCATGTATAAAATGTCCATCAGATTAGTGTATCATGTATAAAATGTAATTATCTTATTTAACGATTAATGTATCTCGCGCATCAGATTAATGTATCAGCGCTTATATTATTGTATCAGTTTGAGGGATTTTTGTATTATAAACTTATAAGGGACAAATGATAATTTTACCTTTAAAATATATAATTTATGTCATTTGTCCTAAATTATGTGACATTCGAATATTAATAGCTAGACGGTAAGACTTTGAACGTTTAAACTATAGTTCTGTAACAATAACATTAATTGAATAATGTCTATGATAGGTGGGAGGTGATGATACACAATTCTAAAAATTCACTCTTTCATCTAAGAATATCCTAAACTCCGCACCAATTATTCGACAAGATGAATAGTTTATTTGAAGCGAATTCTTTTTATTCTTTTTGTAAGAATATTTTGATAAGTAAATTAATTGACTAGTTGAAGACAACCTTGCCCATTGTCAATCATAAAGGCATCTTCAACAAGGATATGGAGATTTTCTTCTCTCAACTACTTACACCAAGTCAAATAATTACATTTAATTCCTACTTGATATCTAGTATCTATGTTAAGTTTTGTTTAAATTTCTCGTTGAAAAAAATTCACCTGAAATGTGATTATATTAACGTATTTTTAAATAAAGACAAATTTAAATTAAGACTCAAAAACATCTTATTTAAAATAAAAAAATCTTTATTACCAACACATATATAGTTTATATCAAATTAAACAAGATAAAAAGACATGAGATTAATCTTGATGGAATCATCATTGTTGTTCCATAATATACAATTTATGATTGATTTTTTTTTCTTAAATCCTACATCCAATAATACCTTAAAAATACATTATTATAAACCCCACTTTTCATAGATCTACACTTGCCATTTCCACCCTTCTCTAATTTTCTTATTTTTTTTTATAAATATAAAATTCTATTCCTATACTAAAAATAAACAAGTAAACATAATTTTGACCCAAATAATAATCATGAAAAACAAAAAACAAAAACTAAAATAAAGGGTAAAATTGTCTTTTTCACTTTTCCCCTTCATTTTCCTTTTTTACCCTTGATTGAATCCCATAATAACTAACATACCACTTCACAAATTTCCTTAACCCACTTGACAAATCAGTTGTAGGCTTATATCCAAAATCCCTTAACGCCAGGCTCACGTTAGCATGTGTATACGGAACGTCGCCGTTCCGTGGCATTTTAATAACATTCTTTTTAGCCTTGAGATTCAATAAATTTTCGAGAATTGCCACTAACTTCTTCACCGACACTGGTGAAGTATTCCCCAAATTGTAAACCCTCAATTGCGCCGGACCTCTCTTCTTTCCGCCGCTCCCGGTACTCTTCTCCGCCGTATCCAACGCGCCGACGCATCCTTTTACTATATCATCAATGTACGTGAAGTCACGCGCCACCTCTTTATTATCCTGAGTGACGTACACGTTAATCGATTTCCCCTGAATCATATCCTTTGTGAAGAAGAAATACGCCATGTCTGGTCTACCCCAAGGTCCGTAAACAGTGAAAAACCTCAAACCTGTTAATGAAAGCCCGTAGATATGGTTATATGTATGTGCAATTGCTTCCCCTGCTTTCTTCGTTGCAGCGTATAAACTCGCTGGTTGATCTGTTCTGTCATTTTCGGAGAATGGAACTTTGGTGTTCAATCCATAAACAGAGCTCGATGAAGCCCAGACTATCGCCGGTTGTGGATCTGCAGCTTTAGCAATTTCTAACAGATTTACAAACCCAGCTACGTTTGAGTTTACATAAGAGAGAGGATTCTGCATAGCGTAACGAACACCTGCTTGTGCAGCTAGATGAAGATATGAGTAAAAGGAACAATATCGAAAAGCTTTTTCAGAAGCTCCGTATCGTTAATATCACCTTCAACAATGAAAATCTGATGCTTGGATAACTGATCTTGACGAGCACGTTTCAACGAAGGATCGTAGTATGAATTGAAATTGTCTAGACCTAAAACACCATCACCACGTTTCTTCAATGCTAAAGAGCAATGAGAACCAACGAACCCAGCTGCTCCCGTCACGAGGACGGATAGCCCGTTAGGGCGGTGGGGTGTCGAGGAGTGACGAACTTGTTTCTCCCACGACGCCCCACCGCCGTAAATCGCGGAGGATAGAAGATTATGAGTAGTGGTGTGAATATTATTGTTGAAATTTTTTTCCGAAGTTAACGGAGGGTAATTTATAGTGAAGAAGAAAATAAGTAAAAGAGCCACTAATAAAGTGACACGAAATAAAAGCTTAGACGATGCAGCGATGAGTTTTGTGCTATTAACTCTTCGAATATAACTATTATAGCGCTCTAGCTTTGTGGTTTTGCTTGTGTCAGGTGGCGATGCCATTATAGTTTTCATAACTTTTTGGTATGTATATATATTCGATATCAATTGATTTATCGCTTTGATATTGCAGAAAGTATACGAAAGAAAGGTTAATGGATATTGGGAAATGTGGAAATGGGGAGTGCTTTGAATTGAGCAAGCCCCTGAGGAAAGAAAGGGAAAGAAGAGATGATGTTTATAAAGGAAGAAGGATTGGTGTGTTTGTGTGAAAGAAATAAGAGTGGTGGACCAAAGAGAGGGAGAGTGGTATTGAGTTGTAGTTGGTTGGAGGCCACTTTCTTTTTTTAGTATTCTACAATCTATATTTTAAAATTTTAAAATTTTAAAAAAAAAAATGAAGTGAAAAAAAAATGTTTTAAAAAATTAGGTGAATTGGTTTATGAATGATATCTATGACTATTTGATCTCCTTTCTCTATAGTAATTTGATCCAAAGTTTGATCTTTATAGCATATTTGTTTACGTTTGAGTTTGATGTAAGTTTAAAAATTATAAATACAATAATAAGTTAACTATTTTTATTCCTTTCAATTTTCATTTCATATTACTCGTTATGTTTTCTTTTTACACTCCCATCTTTTTATTACTTTAAGATTATATCTCTTCAATTATAAATTACACTTTCTTTAAGAAAAAATCAAGCTAATGTTATTTCAAGGACATGAACTTTACTAAAGGGTAAATGCGACTAAAATATTTAGTAATTTCATTTTAATTTTATGAAATGATAAGTGAATTGGGATAAGTACTTTTAATAATCTTGACAATTAATATGGGATGAAGAAAGTATAACTGATTTAATGTTGGAGAAATAATTTTAAATACTTTAAATATGAATAACAAGAGTAAAATATACATAAAATGGTCAATCATCTCTTAAATTTTTTAATTTGATAAAAATGGGCATATTTATAATATGACAAACAAAACGTGATAGAAAAAATAAACAAAAAATTTAAAGAAAATGCATGTTACGCAGACTTTACTCTTACTTTTGAGAGTTAAAAAGGTATGTAGTATATTTTAATGAAATTTCGAAATACAAAAACCAGATATCATGGATAGTACATTGGAATTTGGATACTTAGCTAAGCACATTAAATGAAACATAAGATTACATCTACAAGTGGTGAAACATAAGTAATTTTATATTATCATTATAAAAATGAATCAAGGAAATAATTATAGATTTGTGGTTAAGAAAAGACTATTTGACTCTCACGTCTCAAGAGTGAATAATAATTAGGTCATGCTCAGTAAATAACAATAACTTGGCATTAAAAAAAAAAAATACAAAGTAGCTACATGGATATAAATAATAAAATACAACATTAATGAGTAATTAGAATTTGCTTTCAAGGAATAAGCCAAATTGGTCCTCAACTTTTAGATATTTATATAATGGTCCTTGCATTTATGTTAGGGTTGAAATGCCAGCTAAAAATTGACTCGAATTTGTATAAAGAATCTCAAAACCATGTGAGACACACATGAGGAATTTATTAGAAGTGTAAACACTGATCCTTGACTCACGTACTCTTATTCAACATTATACAAACTCACGAACGGAACGTGGTGGAGTGATGAAATTGATTCACCTTTAATTAAAGGTTATATCGAATTTAAATTCTTGATATGAAAATACTCATGTTGAAAATGTCACTCTTGAATGAACCTTACAATGCGCGATCCGTTCCTATTAAAGTATAAAAAAATCATTACAAATGAGGCATGTTGAAAAAAGTATGATATATGCATTCCTTTTCTTTTGAAGGTAAAGAGATTTTTCCGATATACTTTGGCTCAAAAGAATAGTTTACCAAGCAAGATTTGCAAGAATATATGACAAGATACAAGGCAAATGAAATAAGTAGTAATATATATATATATTGAAGAATAAGAGACTATGTGAAATAGTTTATAAAAAAAATAAAAAAATGTTTAAGTTAATTAGAAATTACTATTTTTGATTTAATTGATCCTTTGTCTACAAAAATGAGACTTTAAAAATGGAATCTGAAAAGTCTTTAGCCTCTTGTTTTACTTCAATTATTGTTATCATTTTATTGTTGTTGCTTTCTTTTTCCCCTATTTTATCTTTTAGTAATATTTTCTTTTATATTATTAGGAATTATAAAGTGTATGACCGTTTGCTTGTCACCGACAAAATATTTTTAAACTAGAGAGCTTAGGCAATTCTAATTATTAATTGTATACACCTATTTAATTAATGAAGGATTATAAATGGTTTAGATCTAGGGTTTAATTTGGACAGATTAAAAAAAAGTTCTATTATTGATCATATTTTATTATATTTTGAAACAATATTCTTAATTGAGGTGCTAATAGAGTCCGCACAGAATAGCCTATAAAAATGTCAAATCAATGGATTGACAATATATATATTTAGTGTGAATCACATAAATTATATAGTAAGACAACATCAATATATACAAACCAAATTTTATGTCACCAATATTTTATTTTATATTTTTTATATTTACATTATTTTTTTATTTTAAAATTTTGAGAATTTATTGAGACTGAACCTTTAGGTATAGGCATTCATCATCACTATGCACTGGGAAATACAACGTGCATGTGCATGGGTAGTGAGTGACAACGTAGTTTACGTTACAAATTCATTGAACTAACTTTTAATTCTATGTATAATAATAATAATAATAATTATATTTTGCTGATTTTACAAAATTGTCTTTTTATATCAAAGTTTCATATGGAACGGTTTGGCCAAAATTGTCAAAGGCACTTAGTCAAAGTTTAAGTTATATGAACTAACAGTAGAAAAGATGATTAATATGATTTGTGATCGATTAATCGAGCTTTCTTTGGTTAGTGGGGATATTAATTAGGTATTTTTGTCCCTTTCTTATCGTAGATTTTCCGGTCATACCAATAGGAATCACATTATTCTCATAGTTTCATGTCATCAAACGATTTTTGTTCTTAACTTATCATCTTTTATTTCTTTGTATTTCGGCTATATATAATCACATTATTTCGCTTTTGTTATTGTCTTGTTTGCTCAATGTTGTGTAATTATTTTCCCTATTGTTTGTTATATGTAAAAAAAAATCAACTTGCTGTGATATATGTTATTTGAGTCGAGAGACTTTCGAAAACATCCCTATCTCTATAAGGTAAAAACCTACCTATACTCTATACTTCTCAGATCTCACTTACGATATTATATTAAATATATTATTATTATTATTATTATTATTATTATTATTATTATATCGGCGATTTGAGCCTGAGAGACTATACTAAAAATCCAAGTTCAAATTAAATGTCTTCATGTAAGAAGTGGAACCCATAACAAAATTGCATGTTACGTCGGTGTTGTTGACATATAAATAAATATTATATACCAATTAGAGGGGAAAAGGCAAATTAAAGGTTCTCTTCATACACACATATACATCAACTTCACTTTTTATCACATGGAGGCAAAAAATTTAATAGAACATTGAAGAAGGAGTTGTGGGAATAGAGATGGGGGCCCTAGGGGGTGGGTGGGGGGATGGGAAAATTCAAGCCACTTAAAATATTTAAAAATTTAAAAATAAATTGAATAATTAAATTAAAATTGTCAAATATACCTAAGTTGAGTTGTAAAGGTGTCAAAGATACCTTGTTAAAATGAAAATCATATGAAGAATCTAAGATTTTTTCTTGATAATTGAATACTTATCAAATACTTTTGTCTGTAAATATAATATCTACTTTAAAAGTTGATTAATTGAGTTTGTATCACAAAAAGGCGAGAACATATTCTAGCATATCGATAGCTGGTTCATATAAACCAATATTTTATCGTTTATAACTTTAATTTTAAAAAATAATAGTTTTTTTTCTTTTTTAATTTTAAAAATTGAACTAACATAGTTGAAAATCTTAAATTCTCTTCTAATCGCATGAGGCTGATTAAAGGGGAAACACAATTCGAGTTGAGGATGGAGGGTTTTTATCATCTGATCACAACTCTTAATGAAAGTCCACAAATATTTTAAAATTTCACTAATTCTTGAAGACAATTAATATTTTACTATTCAATTTTTGCTTTTATTAATAACGGATTATGTCTTATCAAGAAATTGATTAATACCTATATTATACACTATGCAAAAGACAATTGAAACAAGAAATGAGAACACAAATTAGCTACTCATTTATTATAAGCCAACAGTAGTACATTAAAGATTGATTTATCATTTATTGTATTAAATAAATTAATAATTAGAGTTAGGTCGACTTTAATTTGATGGGGCTAAGGTTGGCTCAATATTGGAATATAAAAGATTTTAACTGTTTGTTTTAGTTTTTTGTACTTTTAGAATTTCAGTTGATATATATGGCCTTATCTAACCAGTACATACTATCCAATATGCACTAACCTTAATGTCATTTTTAGCATTTAACATGATTATTTATACGATAGTGATGGTCTCTAAGAAAATTATAAATAAGAAAAATAATTTGAAGCAGATTAATAATGTCTAGATCAATATGTTGATTTTACACATATATGTAGAACATGTATCATAAATATTTTAATGTACCTTAGAAATTCAATGAAGTGACTTATTCACATGGACATTAATACAAAGAGGGAAAAGGCTCAAATATGTCATCGAACTTTTAAAAAAAGCTTATTTATGTCATTAATTAAAAGTTTAGCTTATTTATGCCATTACTGTTAAAGAAAAGGCTCATCCATGCCATTATTTTTTAACGGTGGTTTTGCAAAACCATTTTTGACACGTGGCCAATTATGATTCTGCCACGTCATCAATTTTTTAAATTAAAAAAATCATTATTTTGAAAAAAAATTGAATCAATTTCTTTTTATTAAATAAATTGATGACGTGGACGAAGTATAATTGACCACGTCATCAATTTTTTAAATAAAATAATCAAAATTCTGAATAAAAATTAAATTTTTTTTTTTTAATTTTTTTACTAAAAATGACGTGGCCGAATCATAATTGGCCAGGTGTCAAAAATGGTTTTGCAAAACAACCGTTAAAAAATAATGGCATGAATGCGCCTTTTCTTTAACGGTAATTACATAAATGAGCCAAACTTTTAACTGATGGCATAAATGAACATTTTCTGAAAGTTTAATGGCATATTTGAGCCTTAATATTTACGGGGTTTTTTCTTCATTTTCAGAATTTGAATGTAAGAATATAGATATATTAGTGTCATGTTTGAGTAACATGACTGTTATCAGGTTCAAAAGAAAAATCCGTTAAATATAATGTTCAGAATGAGAAAACATAGAAAATTGATCATTTAATATTCGGAAAAGGATCAAAATTGCCCCTGAATTATATGAAATAGATCACTTATACCCTTCGTTATCTTTTTGGATAAAAAATATACCTACTGTTATCCTAAAAGATCACACATACCCTCAAAAGTTAACATCTCATATTTTTATTGACTTAGCAAGCCACGTGGGACTAATCCTTTCACCTAGGCATTGCCAACTAGGATTCACTATAAAAGAATTAGACCTTTAGCGGCGACAATACTCGCCACAAAGCCCAGAAAATCGTCGCTAAAGTTTTTAACATTAAATATCAATTTTGTGTGTTTTTCTTCATTATTTTCAAAAAAAAACAAAAATGATATCAATCAAGTAGGAGTTTGAAGACACTGTTTTATTTTTATGTCATATTTAAATGTATAAAATGTACAATAATGCATTATATAGTAGGAGATGTGAATCGAAAAGTAATTTTCATGATTTTTTGTGATAATACTTGATGTTTTTAATATGGATATTGCAAGTTATTTATTTTAAAAAATTAGGTTGCAATCGAAAATTAATTGTCATATTTTTTGGTTTAAAAAATAGGTTTTACTAGCGAATGGTTGTTGGAGTCTTAGTCGCTGCTAAAAATCACTTATAACCTTTAGTGGCAATATTTGAAATTTTGTGGAAGGTCAAGTTCTTTTGTAGTGAATCTTAGTTGGCAACGCTTAGGTGGAGGGATTAGTCCCATGTGGCTTGCCGCGTCACTAAAAATTGGGGTGTTAACACTTGAGGGTATTTGTGATTTCCAAGAATAACGGCAGGTTATTTTTATCCCGAAATATAATAAATGATATACGTGATTTATTTCGCATGATTTAGGGGCAATTTTAACCCTTTTTCATTTAATATTTCATGATAATTTTTCTTTGAAGAACCATAAGGGAAAGTCAGCTTTATTCATAGATTAAAAATAGGTGACATAACTAATGAAAAAGAATCATAATAGATAATTTCTATGAGCAAAATTATTTCATGCTTATAATTATTTAATAAAATAATTAAAATAGGTGCAAGTTAGTTGATCACTATCTATCAAAAACACAAAGAAAGAAACATAAATTTTAAGAAAGTTGAAAAAAATAACATAAAAACAATTGCAGATTTTTAATTTTATTTTCCCTTCACTAATTTTAAATGCTGATCTTTGTTATTACTCCTAGACCTTGTAAATAGCCTTATCCAACATAAGATATTTTAAATGAGATCGAACTTATAAACAGATCCCTAAGTTTATTGGATTTTTTTCTTAGGTATCTTAACTACGTCATTTTTTTATTGAATCATTGAACCACCCATAATTTGTTCCTTTTAAATATTGTTGGTTGATTTTGATAGTCTTTTCTATTGTAAATGTCTTCAATTGTGTTCGTATTGTAATGACTTTGATTGAATGAATGAAGACAAACTGTGTGGATCTGATTTGTTTCTAATGTGTTCAAATGACTTGAAGTAAAATACAATTATTCTCGAATATTTTCACTGTCAATTGGACTAATGATAACTGAAACAACATATGTATCTTCTATTAATATCCTTCACATAATCTGATTCCACATCAGCCAAAGGTGTTTGCTAAAAACGAATAAATTATGAGTGGTTTAATGATTTAATAAGAAAATAACATAGTTGAGATATTTAAGGGAAAAACTCAACAAGTTTAAGAATCTGTTTATGTATTTAACCTTTAAATAATCATGATATTGACATATTGACGTAACTGGATTTGTTTATTTTATTTTTCTGTTTATCGCTTTTTATTTTATTTTTTTCCTAAAGGAAAATTTATTATTTAATTGATTCCCATTTGTCAATCATTGAATTTGATATGTGCCGACACACTTAACGATGACCAATTTCAATCCTCTTCATATTAGAAAACAAAACAACAAATCATTTTATAATAGTTCGATATTTAATTTATATTGATATCTGATTAAATTTAATTTTACGTTTCGAATAGGTAATGTGAGAGTAAACAAAATCTA
This sequence comes from Solanum lycopersicoides, assembly GCA_022817965.1. NCBI lineage: Eukaryota > Viridiplantae > Streptophyta > Magnoliopsida > Solanales > Solanaceae > Solanum > Solanum lycopersicoides. The sequence continues at coordinate 109,709,257 of CM040626.1, read as the reverse complement.
TGGGACATAGTAGTATAGTGATATGAGATATGTTTTTTTTTTTTTCTAAAACAATAATGTGACAAATTATTCAATGAAATAAATAGAAGATGTGTTTGCTTTTAAAGGGTACCCTTACAAAGATTTAATTTGAAGCCCACAGTTTTCATAGAATATATATAGGGATTTGAAAATAATGCATGGTCCTTATTTTTCTTGCTTTCACAACATTGATTTATGGTTGGTTGAGTGAGAGGTGGAGCCATATTAATTTTGACTTTCAAAGGGTTTGTTCGAGTCAAAATATATTTATACAATCAGATTATTTGTATAGATAAATATCAATATTATAGTGCTATAAGTTTCAATAATAATATTATCATCTCCAAATTTATTATTACAAAGTAATATTATATTAATATTAAAAATCTTTATATAATATGATTGATACATTTATTTAATTTAACCAAATCCTTATCCTTTTAGCATAAAGTTGTGATGTAATTTTCCTTGGGACTACCCTATATGCTATTCTGAGTAATTGAACTTCCTTGTCGTCCTAAATGTGCAAGTAGACAAGTTGGAAGTACAAATATTTAATTATTTCTATCTTTTGCGATTTGTTTGATCATAAAATTTTATTTTATTTGCTAGTTAGTATTACTGTTTAATGAAGAAAATTTCAAATTTAATTTAATCTTTTTAATTTTTGATTGATAGTTACTATTCACATTATAGCTCGACTAAAGGCGTCGTAAAAAGACGACTATGTATCTAGAGGTACTCATATATAAGTTCTTTGGTTTAGTTAAGAATGAAAGAGTATTTACCACTCCATCACAATCCTGATTGATCAATTTAAAATCATATTTCACTTTATTTAAAAATCTTTTATATTTATTTATACATACGTACACTACATGTTAAATTCATTCATGTTCTTTTCATATATATTTTAATATTTTTAGAAATTAGAATCATTAGTCGTGGTAGACAGGACAGGTTCTCTCTCTTTGTTGAGTAAAACCAAAATAATAATTATGATAATTAACACTGAAAATCATAAAGGTGGTATTATTAAATTCAAATTTTCAATTTTTGCATTTATTTTTCTACATTTCATTTATTCTTTCTTTTTAGATTATATATATATGCAAATAGACAACTTAGGAATTGCAGGAGTAGGACGATAAAATTCTAGGAAACAATTAATTAATGAGAACTGACAAAGAAACAATGGGACATTGTATCAGTAAAACATTTCACATATGCAATATAATAATCGAGGGTCTACCTCAAATATAATTAACGGATAATATTTACTCGTATCAAGTGTTTACATAAAATCATATAAAATTTATTAAAGTTAAGTGTTATTTTCTTCGTCTTATCTTAATTGTTGTGTTTTGTTTTCAAAAACATATACTTAACTTAATATAAATACGTACTCAAATAATTTAATTTTTCTACGATTAATAAATTTTAAATTTTGAATTTGTTTCTCCGTTATACGAAGGATCAGGGCACCCCTAAGCTACAAGGACACAGACCAAAATCCACAGCTAATACTTTTGTCCTTAAATGTGCAAGTGGACTAGCTACTTGAACACCAAAAGTCTTTACTCTTTAAGACACACCCTATATACACTTGCCCCTCTATCCAACTTTTTTACTCCACTTATCAAATATCTCTCAAAACGAATTCAGTATTTCAATTTTATAGATAAGGATTTAAAAAATATTTTTAATTTTGATCGAGTTTGCTGTTAGTATTCTGATACTAAACTTTCATGAGGACTTATTACCTTTCTGAATTATTTAATAATTATTTTTTACCACCTGAACTATTAAATAGTGTATTTTAAAGGTATATATGTGTCAACGTGAACATATTACTATTTATAATTTTGTTATTTTTTATGTCCACGTGGGCAAATCTATATGTTTAAAATACGATATTAAATAGTCTAGGAAGGTAATAAATCCTCATGAAAGTTTAGTATCAAAATAATAAATTCGACCAAAGTTGAGATATTTTCAGACCCTTAATTCTAAATTTTATCGTAAGTACTTACAATTCATTTGATTTTTTGATTGATAACGTATCTTTTAAACTCTATATTTGTGTAGAGTTTGATGTTACATCTACTGTTTGCATTGAATCTCGATTTATAACTTCAATTTCATACTATAAAATTTCACATTACGAAGTAAACTATTCACTACAAAATAATTCTACATCCAAGAATTAATTAAAAACTTTTAATTAAAAAAAAATTATTACTCAACACAATTTTTATCGATCCAAGAAAATGATTTGATCTAGTAAGAAAGTAACGTTTCATTAGAGGTAAATATAAATAAAAAACAAGCCAAACGACAAAAGTAGGATGTCCAAATTCCTTTTTGCTATATTTATATATTTTATATCACCTACTATATCATTTTTATTTTATTTTTATCACCTATATAATAATTATTATTATTTTTATTTTATTTTTATCACCTATATATAATAATTATTATTTTTATAACCTATCATTACTATACACACGTCCATGAAAAATGTCGGTAGAGAACTATAGTCCACAAGAAACTTTTATTCTTTTGGCTGTAATTTTTGAAACTTATGGGGTTGAATGTAATTTCATGAACTATAAGTTGTGTATGTTACAATTGAATTACATTCCCTACACATTGACCCCACACGTTTATAAAATGTGATAGATACGTCCTTCTATTTTTTTTTGTTGTTCTTTGGGTTGGTTTCTTGAAAATAGACGTTTTCCATTATTTAATTATGATTTGAGTAGGATAAGATTACACACAAATTTTATGCTCGCAGAGATAGATAAACTGTTTTAGATCTTGTGACACCTATCTTCTCAATAGGCAAAATTACAGGAGAATATTTGACATATTAATAACCAGATCTTACGAACTAGTGATGTGCTTTAAAGTCGTGTGAATCTAGACCTAGAACGGATAATATCACTAGTTATTGTAAATAACTTGTGGCTAGTAAAATTTTCTAATAATATATATTGTTGGTTATCATCAATTAAATAGAATAATTACTCGTGAATTTAAATTAGACTTAATTAGCTATTCAACACGGATATAATTGAGAGAGAAAATGATTGAAATGTAATTTTGTTGACTAATTAAGAGTTGAATTTTAGTTGCCTTTATATTTATTTTATAGATTATGGTTTCAAATTAAACTTTATTTTCCACGACATGGAGAAGATACGTATATGTTGACTTTTATTACTAATATTGTTAATTGATTGAATACTCACGTATTATTTTCAAATTTCATCATTTTATTCTAATATTAAGTAATCTTTGCTTCTTTTTATTTTTCGTATGGCTTGCTCTATTTCTTAGTTGAAAAGATCAATATAATATAGCGTTTGTATTAGTAAATTAC